>BHFT01033612.1:0-118718 GCA_004320025.1 Laticauda laticaudata
GTGAGTACACAACGGATGCATCGCGTTTTCCAACGGATGGCAAGCTTTTTTGTCCGTTTTATATCCTCTTTGCATCCTTTGGTGCAGTGGGACATGGGCTTAACCCAACATGAATTGGAATTGACCATGGAGAGAGGAAGAGAATCATCATGATACAGTGCCTTTTTTTACTTCTACTCTCCAAAGCTTCCCCAGAAAAATAACATTATCTATACTTTTCCATGTGGATTGGAAAAAATGGGCAAAATTACGAGATTCTGTTATTTTTACAGAATGAAGGTTTGCAGCATCCAGTGGTTTTTCATTACTTAAGAGAGCCAAGCTCTTGGTTTGTACCCTGTTTGTGTTACACTTGAATTATTATAGCAGCCTATTGGCTAGGTTCAAAGATTTTGTTACATCATTTGCTTCATGTCCGGAATACTTCTATTCTGTATCTTTCTCACTATGCCCCTACATTTTAAAATTGCATTTGTTAAATTGGGATTTTAAGAAACATACCACTACAAATTGATGGTGTTGACTGAGTGTGCGCTGCATATATGCACACTGTTTATTTGAAAGCCCTGCTAGTTGATCTTGTGCTTGTGCATTTGTCCCGGGATCATGCCAGGGTCATTTGAATATATTGTATACTTGAATCTATTACATACTTCTACACCTAGGAGCTTCATTTCACTGAAATAGATTCCTGCCAGGATTACACTTAAATTCTGAATACAGTGCTTAAAGTTTTTTTTAAGTCTTACATTGCTTCTTTTACATTGGTCCCTGTGAAGTTGCTGTAAAATAAACAAATGCTTATTTTTCACTTTGAATGTATAGTGGTTAATAATATGTCATGAACATTCAATTTAGAGGTTCCTTATTTGAGGTATGGTATAAATAAGTAATTAATCCAGAACACAGGGCATAACCTCAAACTGACAGGAGGAAAGTTCAAAAGTAATCTTAGAAAGTATTACTTCACAGAAAGAATAGTGGAAACTTAGAATCAGCTTCCTCTGGAGATTGTGGATCAATCATCAGTAACTGAGTTTAAACATGCTTGGGGTAAACTTGTTGATCATCCAAGAAAAATAAATAAAACAAAACAAAAAAACAAAATTCCAAGGGCAGATTTAGTGGGTCACCAGATCTTTTTTTTGACATTAGTTTTCTTGTGTATCTACCAGTAATTAATGTATAAATTGTGGTTTTATTCAATGCCTTTACTGCACTTATGACTGTATTATGAATAAAATTACTATCATTAAAACGTACAATTGTATCCAATTACATCGCTTTGCTTGTATATTAATGTCCTGTGTACAAAGGCTCCCTTTACAAAAACAACCTGGCCCATTAGGATCCACAGTGTTATAACAGGGTCAGCTAGTGCTGCCACCTGCTGTGGCATTTCATATATCTAGATTATACTGTATTCTAATCTAAAACTATGTCAATTTCTTAGTTCAGTTGTCCTAAGCCAAAATCTTCCATTCTGCTTTTAATTGGAGTATCCAATATTGAAATATCAAGGGGCTTAGATTTTAAAATGTGTATGGTTCTGATGATATAAAGCTAGTTAATCCAACAAAAGTATTTGTTTAGACCTAGTGGACTCTTCAGGAGGATGTTCAGATGGTTTGGTTGTTAGATTTATATTCCAATGTATAAAGCACTTTTTCTTCCAATTTTTTACCAAAACAAAACCTTATAAATTGATTGGTTATGAGCATGCTGAATCCATTTGCAATTTCTTGCTCATACAAGTTATGTTTTTTCTATAGTTATCTGCTGGGAGTATGATTACTCCCAGATAAAGTGAATGCCACAGTAGGAATGGACAGAAACATAAATAAACAAGACCCGAATCACGACATTCTGGAAAAATAACAGGGAAGAAAATTATAACCAGCCCACATCAAAGCAAAGGAACCAACGAGATCGATTACACTCCAGAGCGAAAAATATCTCCAGATGCGCAAACTAATAACGGGCACTTCCCAATAAGCTACACATAAAAAAGGGCCATACGCGTCGTCAAGACCCGATAGGTCCAGCTCCCAGAGGAGCACCTACAAGCAAACACGCCTAGCTAACAAACCACCTTAGCAAAACAACCTAAACAACGCCCTATGCTGAAACCGCAGCGTTCCTACTGTCACCACAAACTCATACCCACTTCTATTAGAAATGATCAAAGATCTTACACGTCGTGGAACAAGGAAATCGTGGCTTGCTATAAGTCTCTCCGTACGTGGTTCGCATCACTATTCACTCACAGTCGCCGATAAAAGAAACTCTCTGAAAATCATCAAAAATAAATACCAACCAGCAAACACCTCGATGGAGAATAACAGGAATCACTGCTGTAACCAACACAATATTTCATATAAGAAGGAACAAAGATACAGCAGCAAATGTGAAGGGAAGCCCCTATGGATCATACCACGGTGTCACCGTCATTGCCAAACAGCTGTGTTTCGATGGAAGAATTCGAATCCAGAGCCTGCTAATGGCCACCGCACAAACCCAAACTATGGCTAGATACATCGAGTGACACATTTGTGATTTTGGCCCATGGAAAAGAAAACCTAAACAATTTCTAACACACACCTACAACACACACACCCAAAAATCAAGTCTACCATGGAAACGGAAATAAACCAAACAACTCCATTCCGAGATGAACTAATCTACAAAAGAACAGATTGGCACACTAGGAACACCCCATATACCAGAATAAAACACACACCAACCGCGCTACCTACTATACTCAAGCCAATCCACCACCACCCAGCAGCAGATAAATTCAGTGTAAAGGCACATAATTACAGAACAGATGGCTGCAGACAAGACACATATAAAAACCTGAACTAGTACCCTACTGAAGTATGTGACAGCCAATGTTGACAAAGAAAAAGAAATCGACGCCAATCTGTACCACAAAATATAGCCAAGACATAACAGAGACCTAGAAGACCAACAGACCTGGAACAGCTGTCTTGCCTACATAAAGAGGTACTACAGATAAAATCGTAAGATACTACACAGGCATCACATCAGACTGCCTTCAGAAACAGACAAAAAAAATAGCAGCCATCCTGAGGAACCCCAAAGACAAAATTGACCTGGAAAACGAAGGCAATAGTATGAAGTTCCCTGTGCATCATGCCCGGCACCATACATTGGACAGACCAATAGAAGAATAAGTACCCGCCTAGATGAACACAAAAATGCAGTAAAAAAGCGGCACACGATCACTCACTAGTCCAACACATGAAAACCACAGGTACAACATCACACTTCAATGGCACCAAAACCCAAAGCCATATATAGAAACCCCAGCCACAGAATCATCAAGAGACTAGCCATAGAGATTGAAAAAAGACCTGAAAGCATGAATAGAAGAGATGATTCCAGCAACCTGTCACAATCATTGGAAGCTGCACTCTCAAATAGAAAGATCTCCACACACAAAAACAAAGACAAACACCTGAGCACAAACAGACGCTCCCTCTGTTGCCTCCAACTCAAACGAATGGATAATGGATCGGCCCCGCCAAGGCACCCAGGTGAAACCCTAAGCTCGCTCAAAGGATAAGCAGCCGTCCTTTCACCACGAAGCAGCTCATGAAGCCTCCAACACAGAACAGAGTGTTGCCAGCAATCAAAGCCACAAAAAGCAGAAGAAACAAGAAACACCAATCAATCAATCTCCAAGTCCAGTGAACACAGACCTAGACTCCTAGCCAATCAGAATAGACAGCCTCAGATTTGAAACCAGAAGCTGTGAGACCCACATCCATACAGAAGCCTGATGATGGCAGAATGAGATTCTGCTGAAACGTTGCTACAATTTAACAGCACTACAATGATGTGGGATAAAACCCGAGGAAGCTGAACAGCACACATGTAAGTACCCGCGAAAGCTTAGCCCATGTCACACTGCCCAACGGATGCAAAAAGGACACAGCGGACGAGCAAAATGTTCCATCCGTTTTATCCGCTCTCAAAGGGGAAAAATTTGCATAACCAGAGCAGATAAACACGGACGCGGGGAGACGCAGGGCGGATGCAAAGCGGAGTGCGGAACGGAAGCCAGCAGATGGGAGCGGATGGCGCAACCGCAGGGCTTCGGGGGGCCTCAGCGAAGCGGATGCGGAACGGATACAGCGGATGCACAGCGGATGAAGCGATACACAGCGGAAGCCTAGCGGATGCCTGGCATTAATTGCGCATGCGGGGAGGATGCATTGCGTTGAGCCGGCAGATATAAGGAAGCAGCTTGGAAGCAGGTCGCCATTCAGAGGAAAGACCTGCTGCCGAGATGGATTGCTGCCTTGCCTGCCCTGCCTGCATGTCTGCCTGCAAGCCTTGCTGCCAGCCTTGCTGCCAGCCTCCCTGCCAGCCTTGGTTCCTGCCAGCCTCCCTGCCAGCCAGCAACCCCACAACCATGCGGAAGCCAGAAAGCCTCAGCCATCTGCTGAGCCGCCTTGCAAGAGGGACAGGGCTACCATCCCGCCCCTGGCCCTCACTCTGGTTCTGCTGGGGCTTCTGCAGCACGGGCTCGCTCTTCTGGGTCTTCTGCTGCTTCTGCTTTTTGGAGGAGCTGATGACAAGCATTCCAGCACCAGCCACCTCACAGCACCTGGACCCTTCACCCTGAGACTGAGCGACCAAAAGAGGAGTGCCAGAGACCATTTTGTTTTAATAGCTTCTTGTTAATAAGTCTATTTAATGATTCACACACTGGCTTCATTTCTTTTTTTTTAATAGTCTTGTGGGATAACTTTTAGAAATGGTTTAAGCCTTTGCATGCTTGTGGGATGGGTTAAGATAGCAGTGGGATGGGCAGGGATACCTGAGGAATGAGCAGGGATACCTTTGGAATGGGTAATAGCTGTGGGATAGGTAAACCTCCAGCGCAGCATAGTGGGACTGTATGGTCCACCCTCCCAGGTGCCACACCTATGGCCCTTCATTATCAATAATAAGTGAATAATAATTATCCACACATGTCAACATAAACACAACTCTTTATTAAATGTCCTGTTCATTGTAGGCCAAACAAACAAAAATGGCCCATCTCATCCGTGTATGAGACAGGCTGAAGAGGCATCCATTAAGCATTTACCATCCTGTCTTGCCACTCCACTGCTCCAGCTGGGGAGTTGCACCAGTGTTTCAGGAGGTTGCGCTGCTTCTTCGCCTCACGTGAGGCTCTGTTGGGGGCCTTGCACATCCTCAGGTGTCGATCAGGTTTGCCTTGCCCTCATTCCGCAGGCTCCATGTCTCCATTGCCTTGTTGACGGTCCACAAGCCTGTTTGCAACACTGGGTAGCGGGCTGCGCATGAGATTGTGCAGGATGCAGCAACTTCCACGATCCTCCTCAAGGTCTCTGGGCGATGCTGCATGTTGGTGAGAAGTACCTGAAACCTGTTGGCCAGGATGCCAAGGCGTTCTCCATCACTCGTTGCCCTGAACAGCCTGTAGTTGAAGATCCTCTCTTCACGGTGAGGTATTTGGAGGTGTAGGGCTTCATGAGGTAGGTTGTGAGGGAGAAGGCATCATCCCCACGATGAAGTAGGGCACATCTTGTGTGTCGTTGGGCAGTGGGTCTGGATCTGGGAAGCCCACATGGGTTGCTTTCCAGCCCCTCCTTGAGGTGACTGGCGTTGTATACCTGGGATCTGAAGATGAGCCGTTGCCTGAAGCATCGATGTACATGAATTTGTATCAGCATCGACCATGGGGAAGAGGATGATGCTGAAGAAGACCTTGTAGTTGTGATAAGTGGACCCGACTGGCTGGCGCTTTGCAGGCCACGTGCTTGCCATCGATGGCTCCAAAGGTGTGGGGAAGTTCCACTTCTGATACCACTGCTCTGCAACTTTCTTCCATCCTTCTTCAGTGGAGGGGCACTGGAGGAGCTCCTCTTGTATTTTCGGTGATGGCCTGCACCACTTCTTCTGACCACAAAGCTGATGGTGCTGGTGGGCACCCCCAGCCGTACTGCATGCTCCTGTAGGTGGTCCCTGAGGCCAGGTGGCGCAGAGTGAGTGCCACCTTGAGCCAGGTTCCAGGTGGGCGGGAAGTTGGTGTTTGTCTTGGTCAACCTGTGTCAGGCGCTGCACAACTTCGTCAAACATGGCTGAGGCATCCTCATGAAGTTCTGGAACAGCCAAGTGTCTTCGCTCCTGAGCTCCACCATCAGCTTGTTGTACAGTTCGTCCTCTGCTCTTCTGGCGAACCATCTTTGGACCCAAGACTTTTTTTGGGTGCCTCCTTTTCTTCCGTAGTAGAGGTTCACAGAGTCTGTAGATGGTTTCGCACTGTTGCAGAAGGAGGGTGGCTGCCAAAAGGACTTTGTCACAATCCACGGTGGACATGACTGGATGCTGTGGAAGAGGAAGAGTCAGTGAGGATGCAGAGGTCTGTACAGCTGGGCTGCTGGTCTGAAAGTGAGATGCCACGATGAGTTGCTCCGCCTTTTTATAGGCAGTATAGGTGTCCTTTGCATCCTCTAGGCATCCTCTAGGCATCCTGTAGACATCTTAATATCCGAGATAGGTCCCTCTGCGAACGTTTTTTCCGTTTTAAAACGCTTTGTTTCGCTTGACATCCGTTCTGTATCTGTTCTGCGTCCGTTCGCGCTTCCTCCCTGCATTCCGGGCAGATGCGAGTTCCGTGGATGCGTTGGCGGATGCCTTAGCGGAATAAAGCAGGATGCGTATGAGGCAGAATGGATGAACTGGATACATTTTCCGACGCAAAAGTTTTAGGCAGCCCAAAACTTTTGGAGCGGATGAAACATCCATAAACGGATGCTGTGGACGGATAGAGAGGAAGCAAAACGGAGGACAGTGAGTACATCGCGTTTTCGAAGGTGCGCAAGGTTTTTTGCGTGTTGTAGCATGCCCTGCGTTCTCCCATCCTGCTTGGTGTCAATGTTGACATGGAGCTTAAAAAAGAACAAATATTGTTTAGATATAGTCGAAGTGCAGATATATAATGATGAGGGTGGATATTCAGAGGGTTCTCACACTAGTTAATATATATGCAATAAATGCAGAGGTGGTATTCAGCAGGTTCTCACCAGTTCTGGAGAACCGGTAGGAGAAATTTTGAGTAGTTTGGAGATCTAGAAAATACCACCTGTAACTGGAGTAACTGAAGTATCCTTCCCCTGCCTTGCCCACCAAGCCACACCCATGGAACCAGTAGTAAAAAAATTGAATCCCACCAGTGAATAAATGGAACCAGACAATATGTTATTCTTAGGAGAGGTTTTATGGATTAATAGTTAATTAAACTCTCTGTTCACATATTAAAAAACTGCAACAGAATTGTTACTTATTTCATCCTATTGTAATAGGTCATAGATCATAACTTCCTTCCATCCTGGCCTGTCAAAAGAAAAAAACTTGTATGCTGCAGTGATAATTTAAAGACATTTTTCTTTATACATGCCTGATTCTGATATAGAACCAAAGTATAACACAATTATGTTCCATTTCAGATTGGATAGCAACTAATTTAATTAAACTTAGCTATATCCTACTTCAGTTAATAGAGTAGGTTAGGCATGATTCAAGAAAATGTGGTACTGAAATCATGTAAGACTTGTTCTTAAATCCTTACAATCTATATTGACTGTTTCCTAGTATGATTTGATTGCTTATTGTACCCTATGACTATTATTAAGTGTTGTACCTTATGATTCCTGACTCTTGATGAATGTACCTTTTATTTTATGTATACTGAGAGCATCTGCACCAAGACAAATTCCAGGTGCGTCCAATCACACTTGGCCAATAAAGAATTCTATTCTAGTCCAAATAGCAGAAAACCAGGGATGGCAACTATTTTCAAAGACTATGATATTATGTAAAACACAAGTTTGTTTATTTGCTTAAAAAAGATGGATCCTACTTTTTCAGAACAAAGAATTTCTAGCTCATCAATGTGCTTGTGCATTGGCCAACCAGATACTTATAAGGCCATCAGCAATACATCAGTTCAAAGTACCTTCTATTTCATGTTCCCTTAAGAATCAGCAGATCTTTTTAAAGTACCTAGCGTAAGGAACTTAAACTTTAAATTTTATATTTCAACATTTATATTTATGATTTATAAATATAAACTGTACTGTATATATGGTTAAATATCAACATTTATGTTTTATATTTAAATTGTTTGCCACAACATAAGCAATTACATATGAGAATTCCAAGCATGTGAATATACTGCCAAAAAGAGCAATAGGTTGTTGCATCAATAGAGAGGGTATCAAAATGATGGTAAATGATAGTTCAGTTTATGCCTCATGAGCAGATTGCACCTGAAATTCTCTGTTCAATTCTGGTCCCACAACTTAAAAAAGATGCTGAGAAATTTAAAAGAATGTAGAGAATAGTGATAAAGATGGTGGAAGCTTGTATGCTAAATCTTATGAAGTTTAAAAACTGACTATATTTAGTTTAAAAAAATAAAAGATGAAGGGGAGACCTCATAGAAGCTGTCTAATTCTTGAAGGGATGCCATAGAGAAGGGGATACAGATTTATTCTCCATAATGCCCAAGGGTAAGACAAGAACCTTTGGATGGAAGCTTTATAGAGATTCACATTGAAAACGAGATATTTCCTGGCCAGGTTAAACAACCTGCATCTTGGACAGTCCCAGGTACTCCATCCCTGCAGGACAGCCATTAGTCTGGAGGGCCTGAGGATTTCTGCTCTGAGCAAGGGTTGGATAAAATATTTCCAAGATCCTTTCCAAGCTATGATTCTATGAGTTCCTCCTTTGCAACCTCTCTGATAGAAACATCTGAGGCTCCAGTTGAGTTCAGATATGAATATTTAGTGATTCTGGGTGGCTTAAAAATAAAAGCCACTATAAAAAGAATAAAAACAATAATCCCCACCCCCTACCCCTTGGTGACAACAAGGAATCAAATGAGCTACTTGATAGACTCTAATTCACTCTGGGTTCCCCAGGACAAGGTTTTAGAGCCTTGAGAAAGAGTGTCAAAGTGGGGGCCAGACTAATTTCTGAAGGGATGATGTTCCAAAGGGAGGGTGCCACCATGGAAAAGGCCCTTCTTCTGGGTCCCATCAGAAGTGCCTCCTTAAGGAGACAGAACCCACAACATTCTCTGCTCTAGTGAAATGGGTGGATATAACCAAGAATAGATGGTTCTTCAGATAATGTGAACTCAAGCCAGGAGAGGGTTTAAAGGTGACAACCATGGCTCTCGCATGAGGTGGTAGGGATGATTGGATTCGGTTGGGTGAACTGAACCTGGTTGGCCCCGCCCATGCCCACCCAGTTACACCTGTGTTGGCAACAGGGATGATACCAGCAGAAGGTGGACTGATGCGCATGGGAAGGGAGCGTAGCGTGCAGGAGATCACAGCATCAGAGCCCTTCCCAGGTGTTCCCTGGCCTGTGAGGGGAGGGTGCAATCTCCCGCACCCACCCTCAGGAGCCGCAAAGTGTTCGCCGCCCCTCTGGCACCTGCTAAGCCTCCTCCCCAGTGTGCTTCGCTTCCTCCTCGCCAGAAGCACTCACATGCCCACTGGGAAGGAGAAGACTTGCCAGGTGCCAGAGGGACGGGAGAGTGCTTTGCAGCCTGTGAGGAGAGCCCAGCCGGCAGTTTCCACAGCAACCGGGGAAAGCCAAGTCCATTGGGACTGCTTGAGCCTACTTGGCCCGGCTGACTCAACCACCGGGAGCTTGGGCAATGCAGAAGGCACCAGAGGGACCCGTGCCTGTCATGACTTTCTTTCAGCCCTACACCAAGTGCTAGTGCTATCCAGTGAGGAGAGGGCGGAGGGAAGAGATGGGGGGGGGGAAGGAATCGCTTGTCCTCCTCCTGCCAGAGACCCTCCCTCNGAGATGGGGGGGGGGAAGGAATCGCTTGTCCTCCTCCTGCCAGAGACCCTCCCTCTTCAATCAAACCGCGGTTGCTACTTAGCACAAAATCTTTGTTTGCCCCCCCCCAAAAAAAAGTATCAGAGAGAGAGAGAAAGGGAGGTGAGAGAGGGAGACAGAGAGAGATAAGAGAGAGAAATGAGAGGAGAAAGAGAGAGATGAGATGAGAGAGGCCAAGTTATATTGACTTGGCCACGCCCACCCAGTCACATGACCACCAAGCCACACCCACAGAGCCGATAGGAAAAAAATTTGAATTTCATCCCGGTGACAACCAGCACTTTGAATTGCACCTGGAAGCAAATCAGTAGCCAATGCAGCTCCTGAAGGAGAGATGATGCATGTGCACACCTGGATCTGCATAAAACCATGTGGGACATTGCATTTTGAACCAACTGGAGCTTCTGGATGCTTTTCAAGGGCAGCCCCATGTAGAGTGCATTGTAATCGTCAGGACAGGAGGTCACTAGGGCGTGAGAGACTGTGAGCAGAGATTGTTGGTCCAGGAAAGGGTACAACTGGCACACAGCCTGCAGTTTTGCAAAGGCCTCCTGGCCACAACTATCACCTGCTCCTTGAGCAGGAGTTGCAAGTCCAAGAGAACCCCACATTATGCACTGGGTCTGTTTGGGTTAGTGCCACCCCATCCAAGACCAATGATGGCAATTCTCCATGGACCAAGGAACCTTGAATCCAAAACCACTCTGTTTTGCCAGGATTCAGCACTACCCCCATCTTGTTCCTGCCAGAGATAAAAAAGCATGACCAATGCAGTTTCTGGTATAATGTCATCTCTGAGAATCATGTATGTATGGATCTGATCAAATTACGGATATAAAACTATTTTGGAAGCAAGTGATTGCAGAATTCTGGAAACTATTTGCAGAAAAATAGACAGTTCATTGGACTTCGAAAACTTTTGTTTTGCTTGTATTGCTGTAAACTGAATGTCACTTGATTGCACATAAGGGTTCCAATTCTGTTCAAGTCTGCACAAATCAATTTTCAAATTACAACTTGACCCAGTTTAAAAATGTAGTGTGTGTGTGTGTGTATATATAGATAGATAGATAGATAGATAGATAGATAGATAGATAGATAGATAGATAGATATATCCATCTACTCTTAGACCTAAATACAGATTCCTATTTTACTAATTCACAGAAATTTCTAAACCCTAATTTGTAATTGAATTATAATAATGTCATATTTTACATTCATATGCTTTGACAGAGCAAAAGAGACATTTTATTCTTTCCAATAAAGGAAAATGCTAGAAAGAAATCATGTAAACAACCTCGGGACTACTTCTGTCTGTCAAGAGGATTATTCTCCCAAAGCCAAGCAAAACTGGACCAACTTTTGTACAAAACGCCTACAAAAGGAAGAGTGAGTTTCAATATGGGCCAGATGTGGCCAGGAGTTGTGGCAAAACATTTTCCAGAAAGGAAACCTCTATAGAAAAAACAACTGGGCAGTGGCTCTGGAATGTTGCTGCCTGCTCCATTCTCAGCCCTTCTCTGAATCTCTCCTGGGCCTGTGACTCACAACACAGAGTATCTTGCCCATCCTGTGCTTCCCAGTGCACAAGGACACAAAAACACAATGGAAAAGCAGAAACAGCTCCATGAGCAACATACACTACAGTCCTCCCTTTAGACTAGGGGTCAGCAACCCACGGCTCTGGAGCCACATGTGACTCTTTCATCCCTCTGCTGCGGTTCCCAGTCGGTGCCACAATTTTGAGAGGAGCTTCCAGTTGCGGGGGGGGGGGGGGAAAGCACGGCGCGCTAGGAAGATAACTCTAGGATGGGGGAACTGACTTCTGTTGTCTCCAAATTGAATGGGGGGAGGCTTCTGGTGTCGGACCCTTTGTTGCTCGTTGAGGTGTTTAAGGTTGCCAACCCTGCTTTAGGCCTCACAAAAATACTGTGACACATCTGCACACACCCTAATTAGCCGCCTTACGTAGTCCCTTACACACAACACACAGGCAGCTTGGATCACCAGTGTTGGGAAAGAGATTCAAAAGAAAAAAGAAAACAAAGATCTAATTGTATTGCATGCCCATGTTCAATAGTTGCTCTGGACAGAGTGTCTTTAAGAAATGCAATTTTTTCCAACACACAGCTTTCAAGGAAATCTTGAATCAATGCAAAATATAACTTTCAGGGGATCTGTCATCTTATTTTTCTCACACAGCTCTTCAACTGCACTTCCCATGCAAGAGGTTAGTTACTTTTCTCTTTCTTTCTTTCTTTCTTTCTTTCTTTCTTTCTTTCTTTCTTTCTTTCTTTCTTTCTTTCTTTCTTTCTTTCTTTCTTTCTTTCTTTCTCTCTCTCCCTCCCTCCCTTCCTTCCTTCCTTCCTTCCTTCCTTCCTAAGAGTAAATCAGTTTTGTCACTTCTGAACCTGTGCCTGTCCTATTCAGTTGTTCTAAAAGTTCAAACCGAAACAGTCCTAAAGCGGACACGGTTTTGGCACGGAATAGGAGGAGCAACGGTCTCAACATAGCCCAAATTGTCAAGCTGCTAACGGCACCCTTTGGCCACTTGATGCATCCACCATTGGGCATTGCACCCCCTTCCGTTCCTCCCCGAAACTTCTGCGAGCGGGACTCGAGGTGGGGCGGAATTCAACTCCGGTCGGTACTCACAGATGCAGCGGAGGCGCTTTTTGTAGACGCCCCAGATGAACTCCCCGCACAGATCGCACCAGGCGGGTTGACTCTGAGCGCAGGATCTGAAGAGGTGCCCCTCGCCGAGCTCCTCGGTCAATTTGGGATCGGTCTGGCCGCCCAGAAGGCGGATCTGGCGAACGCGGCTCAAGAGCTCGGGCACTTTTCCGGGAGAGATCCTCAAGGCGTTGGCGCGCTCTAAGCGGACGGGCCGTTCGGCCGTGCCTCGCGGGCCGCGCGTCAGGTCCAGCTGCTCCTCCGGCCCCAGGTTCCGCAGCTCGATCATCTCTTGGTGCCCGGCACGGTTCATGGCGCCCTCCCGCGCTGAGGGCGGAAGGGAAGAAAGGGCTCGGGAACCCTCCCGCACGGGAGTCCTCATCGGGGCCCGGCTGGCGTTCCCATCCTCCCCTCCCCTCCGAGCTCGTCGCAACCCTCGCAATCCTTCCGTGCGGTCTCTTCGCTCCCGGCTCTCCTCTCGCCCCCCTCCGTTTTGAAGCCGTCCGAGCCAAATCGCCTTGGAGCTTGGCCAGAGGTTCGGTCAGCGGAGCCTCGTCCTGCTCTTCTCTCACCCCATTCTTCCCGGCGACAGACGGGGTGGCTTTCTGGGCTTGAGGGCAACGGCCTTCTCCCGCGCGGAAAAGTCGGTTGGTTGTTCACTCGGGCTGCGTCTGGAAAAGGGCTCCTCAGAAACTTTATTTTTATTTTTATTTTTTTACGCGCGCAAGCGATGGGGTCGGCCCGCCGCCCCTTTCATTCGGGTCCCTCTCTCTTTCCAGCAATGGGATGGAGGGGAGGAGAGAGAGAGAGAGAGAGAGAGAAAAACACGCGGGCGGTGCCTGGCTTCGGAAGCTTTGGGGCCGACGCTCCCCCTCCTCATTTCCCGCCTTGAAGGCACCTCCGGAACAAGAAGTCGGTCCCACGCAGGTTCGAGGAGAGCGGCAGTCTCGCAACGAGGAAACGCTCCCCCTTGATGAGGCGGGAGGGTGTGGTAGATAAAGGGGAGAAAGCGTAGCGTAGAACCGCGCCGCGGTTTTTAGCGGAGGGGCGGCTGGCTTTGAAATAGAGAAGAAGCGTTGGCCGAGAAAGCTGGAAGCTGCGAATCTCTCCCCATCCCTCACCCCACCCTGCCTGCTCTTTCCCCGCTGGTCGCAAAGTGGGGCTTTGCCTCGCCCTCCGCATTCTGCTGCTGGGGGGGAGTTGGGAACCACAGCGTGGCTTGCAACGGGTTAGGGCCTGATGTCAGCTCTGGGGTAGAGGGAGCCAGCAGGACGGCCCTGGGACAAAGAGAGATGGCAAAGTGCCCACCTACTATCACCAAGGATATACTGTGGAAAAACAACAACAACTCTGCTATTGATTTGGACTGAAGCTGAGAGGAGCCACCTTCCTCCACTTTAAACTGCAAGTTGCTCGCTAGGGAGCCACCATCCTTGCTTTCCGTGGAAATATTGCTTTTTGTATGCACACAACTTCTTCCGGGTACAAAAGGTTCTCTGAACCAGTCTTTCCTAAAGTGGGGTCTTCCTGATAATTGGAACTACAGCTTTCAGAACTGTCAAGTTGGTCCAGTAATTGGCTATGTGTGGAGCTGAAAACCCTATAAACCATACTTCCAACTTTTAAGGGTGAAGTAATGGATCTCAGTGGATGACTTGCAATCTGTATTTAAGACAGTGGTTGAGCTGCTTGCTTATTGAAAGAAGAGACCACAAGAACATCTACTTGTAGAGATCAGCACATCCAGCCTGCAAACAAAGCTTTGTTTTTGCTTAAAATAATTGCTCAAAAGTATTTTCCTTTTGGGCAAGTAGTATTCTCCAGCCTCTCTACAAAAGAATCTCTGCTGTATACTGTATATAAATAAGGTTTCCTATTAACTTCCTTCCCATTTTCCATCAAAGGTAAACTCTTCTGTGAATCCAGCTTAATGACTTAATGACTTCATAAAAACATCCGTATAGTTTTTCTTGGTAACAATGGTTTCCCATTGCCTTCTTCAGAGATGTTTTCTCAATTTCTCAGTTTAGGCTGCAGTCCTAATTTCCTCACCAAATCTGATTCCACTGACTTTTTTGAGACCAGCCACAGCTATAACAATGCAAAACAAGATTAACAAGGACATTTCTGCACGACAGAGTTTCTGTTTTAGAATTAGATAAATGCCATAAAATAGATTCTGTACCATACCATCAATTTTTAGGAAGCTATGTTGCATTATTATAATAAAAGAATATTTTTCAACCCTCATTTGCCATGATAAAAATTAAGGCGTCAAATAAAAAGTTTCAATCTCCAAAGTTCTCCAATGCAACCCTTAGACAAGATTTCCAATTTCAGACTCCTTCAGGAGGAAAAGACATATAACAACTTTTTAGCCCATGTTTGTAGGGATGAATTAAAGTTAAAAAAATCTTTTCTTTCCCATTCTTCTGTCAAACTCCATCATTTGCATCTGCATGTTGAGGGAAAATACAGACTATTCCATTTTTTATATGAATATTGTTCTTTTTGTACTGAAAATGCAGGAGTCTTATCACCCTTTCCCCTTCATATGATGGATTGGCAATATGACTGCAACAATTGAGATAGAAGTCGTAATTTTAAACTCCCATCCCAAATTGGATCAGAGTAAT
Source organism: Laticauda laticaudata (assembly GCA_004320025.1). Taxonomy (NCBI): domain Eukaryota; kingdom Metazoa; phylum Chordata; class Lepidosauria; order Squamata; family Elapidae; genus Laticauda; species Laticauda laticaudata. Next base: position 15,235 of record BHFT01033612.1, read on the forward strand.
AAGTATCGGCTCATGGAAGAAGCAAGTTCATGGTCATGAAGAGTGCCAATGATGGTAACTCAGAAGCTGCAAGCAGATCCCCAATATTATAAAGTATGTGAGATGCCTTAAGCTCTTCTCCAGATGTCTTGTTTTTCACCAACATAAAAGTCTGGAATGACTAGAGAAGTGAGTCCTTCCATTTTAATCCCAAACATGGGAAAAAGAATGGATCTGTCATCAGTCTGAAGTACTATAGTTTACCCCTGCTCACTGGTGTAAATTATAGTATGAATTGGCTTGGGTGGCTTCAAGAGAGAGGAAATCACTCATGATCTTACTAAATACAGCTTTTGTCAGCATTCATAGCAAAAGTCTTACTGGAAATCTTGGCTAAATCCTTAACAGTGTTGATGGTGGTTGCCATAGATTCATATTACTGAATTCATATTACTGAATTTTTCTAAAATTATCTCCAAGTCAAAAGGAGAAAAAAGAATGAAGCTAGAAGGAAGGTTTCAGGCCCTTTCGCTTGCTCCAGGCACGGCATTTTGAACTCTTATGAGAAATAGAATCCATTTGAACAAATCCAAAAACATCATTGGAAAAAAACTAGAAACTGTCCTATTTTTGCTGTTTCCTGGGAATAAGCATATTAAATTTAGAGAGGTCTCAAAAGCAATAAATACTATTAGTATCTATCTTTGTCCAGCCTGGAAACTTAAATCTGCAGCTGTTTGTAATTTCAAAATGCAGAGAGGATTTCCATGTCCTCCAATCTTGCATTGTTCCTTATATTTAATATTAAAGCTACAGTATTTTCTACATGGGAGGAGTTTTGCAGGAATAGATAAAAAGGAGAGCTCTGCTGTGAACATTGCAGCATTTTAAAGTTCACTCTAAAGTCAGCTGAGTTAACTATTTTTCAACATAAATTTAACTGCTGAAATATTTTCCCTTCTTGTGGCCAGCAGTTCACCTACCATTGCCGATTAGTTAAAAAACTGTTAACAAGACAATACATCCGGGATTTTATTGTTCCCAGCTTTCCTGGAATAAGGCATGTAATCAGAACATGTTATAAAAAAATAAAAGGGAAATTAATGAAGGAAAATGTTTTTAACATGAGTTATGATGCACATGACTTAAGAATATTTTCTGACCGAAAACAATTGTTACAGAGATTATATAATTTGAAGACCTTGATTTGATGCATTATTGAACAATTGGTACCTCAGCTTTGTAATGTAAAAAACTAAGCACATAGAAACAGTCTAGAATATGTCAAGTTGCTTATTTAAAGAATGTTTTTAATCATTGTTTTTAATCAGGGTAGCAGGGACTAAGGAAGAAATAGTATAGCTGTTTTGAGGGAATTCCTGACATCTTTCTTCAAAATCATTGAGATTTCAGAATTTTTTTCCCAAAGGCATTTAAATCTTGGACTATATTATGGAGGCAGGGAAGAGAGCAAGCATACTGAAAATACATGGAGCATGGAATAAAAATATTATTCCAAAATGCATATTAAGAAATGCCTTTCTCAAAATCACAACTTTGGCTAGAAGAAAAAAGCCAGAGGACTATGATTTTCAGAAATAACTTAAAATTTGTTAAAGATCTTAGAAATATTAAGAATAGATATTAAACATTTTCCATTTATTCCATCTTCTGCAATTTTTTTGCATGAGTATTAGTTATTCAGTAGCACTAAAGCTCATATATAGCAGATTATTAATGTTCTTTTATTAACAAAATAAGTACTAAATAACAGAGTCAGCTTTCTTACTAGCATGGAAAATATCATGTGATATACTGTGAAACCATACAGCTCAGTAAACTGAAATTCTTAATTTACCACATCCTTTCCCCTTTTCTTCCCTCAAAGCCAGTTCTTCTGACATGGAAAAAATATATAATCAAACACTTGTATAATTGAGAAATTGTGGTGTAGTTGACAATGCTACCTCTTGACCTATCTCATCTCCACAACACAAACATGTTAACCAGTTTTGATAATTTGTAAATATCAAGGCTTGTTCAGAGAACTTTAATTGTACTTTATTGTTCTATTGATATAACTGGAACCAGTTAAGGATAAACAATTTCCCATCAATACAAATAACTAATTGTTACAAATACAAACTGGAAGTTGTACAGGAGGAAACACTGCATAAGTGGCTGGTGATTTGAGAAGGGCAGGAATTAAATATTCCTACCCATTTTCCAGTTCTACTCATCCCTTCCAGCAATATATATTCTTCTTTAAAAATGCTTATTAGGCTACAATATGTCTGCTTATAAATCATGAACAATGCACGCAAGTCCAGTTCATTTCATAAAGACAAAGAATTTGCTATATTTCTAAAATATTAGGTCCTTAATTTAGAAATTGTAATGTAATTGTGAAATTACTGTCATAAAACTATATCTAAATTCTTTAGACCAGACTTATGTATCAATGTGATTTTACAGAGCAGAAAGTAGAAGATTGAATTACTGTAGTATCTTAAAATTCTTATCCTAATGAAAAAAATGATACAACAAAATCAGATTTTGACAGTCTCCAACAGTGCAGAAATAGATATGCCAACAGCTAAGGAGATCTGTGTCTTTTGTTAGCAATATCATTAGACTAAAAAGGCCCTTTTAAAATTAAGACATAGTCTTTTGTTCTCAAATGGTTGCATGCTATTTCTGTTTTTAAGAAGTCTTCAAAGTCGATTCATTACTTAAGATGTTATTCACTGCTGTAGAAATACTAGTTACGTATATATACCATGGAAAAGGTGTGTAAACTACAAAATAGGCCTTAGAAGATAAAGAATCTTGAATAAAAAAACCAACAACCTCCATTTATAACCAAACTTTTCCAAATTCCTGGAAATTCACAGCTTGACACTAATGCTTGAGCATTCCAACATAGCTCATCTAAAATCTAGGATGCATATATCACAAGAGAGAGAAATGACCCTAGAAATAGTTCTCTACTAAGACTTATCTCCTAGAATTCAAGAACCATGTTTTTTTCTGAGATATATTTGACTGACAGTTGTTAAATCAAAATACTTAAAAAGAGCTTTCTGTGTATTTTACTAATTTTTAACCTTGTGGCCTTTTTTTTCTCTGTCATTCTGAATGTTATTTATTTGTTAAATGAGGGTTAGGGTTAGGGTTAAATGACCATCGGAGTTACTTAATGGATGTTACTTGCATCTGTACATCTTCCTGTATTTTCTTCACTGTATCAGCAATCAAATTGCAAGCTTTCTTGTGCTTTTGCCAGTGCTGCACTTGACACTCTCTAAAGATGAGTCAAAGATGAAAAAAATAGTAATGACAATTATAATAATTATAACATTCTGAATTTTCCTTACTACTGTTAATATCTGCATGAGAGTCAAAGGATGTACTTCTTTTATTCATAAAAATTTCATAAATGGTACAGCTGGGATTTGGATGTTAAGCCTATATAGAAGATATACCTATAACTAAATAGGATACCACACACACACACACACTCATATAATAAAATATGAATTATGCTTTTCTTATAAGGAGTAAATGGTTCAAACACAAAATATCACAACTATGATTGTTAGTGATTTCAATCTTCTGTCCCTCAAGTATAACATTATCTTGCCATGTTGAAAAAGGTGATGGAGACGCATTTGAATGATAAAGTATTCAGAAAAATAGGGCTGTGCATGCACTCAAAAGAACACTTTGCAAAGCATGTTAGAGAGGTTATTTTGCTGGCACCAAACACCAAACCAATATTAAAGTTCATTCTCCTGAAAGGCTTATGTGGCTGCATCAAAAGCAGCCCCTCCCCCATTGTTTGCACATGTGTGAATGGACAATTGGGATTGCATTGAAATTGCCATTTGAATAAAGTAGTTGTGTGTGCCAACAAACATAAACTTTTGTAGCAGTTGTGTGAACCTTTCCAAATTTTTTAAAGAGGGGTGCTAATTCAAATGCTTTGCACAATCTTATTCTGAACTGGAGACAACTGCAAGGAAAAAGAGATTCCAACTTAAATTAATGAGAAATAATTTGATAAAGCAAAACTATACCTGACATCTAACTTTCTGAGAAATTTAATCAAACACTGTCATAACAAATCTTACTATTGCAAGGTAATATCCACAAGACCATCTACTGATATAGAGAAGCGATGAAACAGCAGATTGCAATATTTCTAGTTGCTCCAATTCCTTTAAAGCAGACATGAATGGAAGTAAAAATATGTATACATGATCACTTCTGAGCGACATTCAAGCCCCTTAAATGACATTGTTTAGTTAATGTCCTACTGTTACATATAACCAAAGACAGAAAATAAATTTGGTCATATAGTAAAATAAATTTCAATCATATTACCTATAGAGGCAGGATTGAAACTGGTATGGTTTTCTTTATTGAAGCTCAATAGTAACATGGGTAAATGTCTTACAGCAACCAGAAAGAATAACCCAATTCTGGATAATCTCTACTCCATGTTCTACTGAACAGAAAATGATCTAAGTATCCTAATTATTAGTAAGAACATTAATTATGAATGGTACTATGGAGAAAGTGTAAATCCGAGTTGTACTTTTTCACAAACAAAGCCAATCTAATATAGCTTTATTTTTACTGGGGGCATAAGAATTAGATGTAATTTATGAAAACATTAATGCATTAAAATATTTCTACACATATGCCTACATACATGTTTGTTTACAGATCATTATCAAGCTAATGATTCCAGTAAACGAATCATGAAATAAGTGTCTGTAAAATGAAAACTAGCATTCAATCTTATAGTGTTTACAATATTTTTAATATTGGTATTATTTTTGTTTCTAGATACTTATGTTACCATATGATTAGTGGAGGATTTAGGATATCATGAAAATGAATTGTATTAAACTTACCGTTTGCAATACCATTCATTCCTACAACGGGAACAGCGTTTTGTGGCCTCACAGCCACACATTGCACACTTGGGTTTATCTGGAATTAGGGCTTCCATTACATCCAGGTTATATGTCTTTGCCCATCTGATTTAAGAAAGAAAGCAGCCTTCATAAAACAACTGCAACAATTATCCAGTGGTATCTACAATAGAAATGGAACTCTCACATTGATTTCAAATTTAGTAAAACATTAAAAGTGAATTGATACCAGTGAAATTGACTTTACCAGTGAATTTGACCCTTGATACCAAGGGTATTTGACCCACTGATACCAGTGAATTTGACCCTTTGAAGACAAAGATTTTGGAATATGACATTAAGCAAATGATTTCTAAACTTGATTGAATTAGGAAATCTTTTTTTTTTCAAAGTATGGACTATCAGGTTAACTCTATATATCTTGATAAATGTAACGATTACAATCTTTGACAGAGGAAGAAGGTGAATATGAATGAGTCTTACCTATAAGCCTGGCTTTTCAGTTCCTCTTCTGAAGGACTAAACATATTGTTTACTTGGTGCTTGGCAATTGCTTGCCATTTTTCAGAATTTTTTCTGATAACTTGATCCCAAATTTCAGGAACCTATTAGAACGATAAAAGAATAGAAGGCTTATTTCTTTCAAAAACCAGATCCAAAATATTTTGAAATTATTATGTTCATCACAATACTAAGAGATCATAAACATTAACTTGAAGAAAAAAGATAATACTATACTAGAGATTTTATCTTGGGGAAAATTTACCCAAAAGAAAAAAAAGCAGGAACAAAACTAGATTAAATAGGATTTCCATTTTTAAAGACTGGTATTAATTTATGAGGAAACTATTCCACTTCACCTTGCCCTAAGTTCTAGAAAATCATTCCCAGTTTGGGGGCAGAAGATATTAGAGAAGGAATAATGTTTGCTCTCATTTTCTGCAAATTTGAGGAAAACATCAAAGTATGTGTCCAGCTAGTTAGTAAATAAATAACATCTGAGAATTTCTACACCCCTGATTTTATTCTGGATGGTTGTACAATAGTTACCACACCTGGAGAACTGATATAGGTTACTGTTTTCCTATCATTTTTTTCATAGATAAGAATGGAGATGAAACATTTGACTCTCATTTCCCATAACAAATATGGTAACTGATTAAAAAAAATCTTTTTTAGATCTATCACTGAGGTTTCCTGGTGAGGGATCAGTATATACACTAATTCAAGGGCATTTCATGTGCAACTGATTATCATCTATATTTCTTAGAACATCAATTTTATGTTCACAAATGAATTTAATTAATGCATAAAGTTCTATAATCTTCCTATATATTAATACTGAGCTGATTTTTTGATGGCTGAGCCTTATATATAGATGAAAAAGAATACTTTCATTAGTCACAGAGTGCTAAATAAATATCTGGGAGAGGGTGGAATACAAATCTAAAGGAAGGGAAATGTTAAAATAGGCTGTCTGGCATAGTCACTAAAGGCATTTTACAATGAAGTATTTTGTTGAATAATCCCATTTGTAAAAAGAAGAAATTGTAATGTAGTTTAAATTAAAGTCCTGTCATTCATGTTTAATATGGTCTACAATTAGAAACTTAGCTTGTCTGAGGAATAATTACTATTTGCTTCATTAAACTATCCCATAGGAACTTAACAAGAGAAAGTTTCACCATATGTTTTAAATAAAGAGAAGATTAAAAACTATACATTTTATATCACAAAACTAGGAAAATCATGAGAAGTAGAAGCTTTCCATTGGTTATACATCTCCTGTTGAATAGAGAATAAAATACATATTTGCAAGTAAAATGGCTACTATATCTAGACTCTATACATCGTTTTCCATTGCAATCCCAAATAGGTAATGCAGTATTTTAGGATGTCATCAGGGTATTCAAAATATAGAGATGCATAGATGATATTCTCTGGGATTATGAAACATAAGAATAGGACAAAAGTAGCAGTGATGTACATTACCTGCTCCAGTATGAGGTCCTTCTTGGGTGGAGCAGGATCTGTTACAGCAAGATGGCTCAGATATTTCTGCATCTCCAAAAGATTGGGAAATTGATCAACAAGAACATCAGTCAGGAAGGCACGAAGCTAAACACAGACAAGACGAAATTAAAACATTGTAAAGCATTTTATATGAGACATGCATAGTTTATATTACAAAATTGGATTGTAAAAATGTTATGGAAACTTTAAGCAATTTCTCCTGTGCCAGGCTCATTTCCCTGCCTCAAATCTCCCTTTCATTTTTTTCTATTTTTAGCAAAAAATCTCATAAAGCAACGCTCCCCAACCTTTTTTGTTCCAGGGAGCAGTTTCACGCAGAAACACTTTTTCAAGGACCGGGTAGGGGCGTGAAGGTTCCAATAACAAAAATTTTAATCATTATATTTAGTATGTGATCTGAATGCAACAATTACATTTTATATTAGGCACTTTCATGAACTAGTAATATCAAACCTCACGCCAAAAAAAAAAAGTTTAAAGAAAAACCCAACAGTGGGGGGAGCTCTGGGCTTGTTTTCGCTTCCAATTCTATACAGTCATCTGGGGATAGAATGGAAGACAGTGACAACTCAATGGTATTCATGTACCCAGTTCTACTCCCATAGTGTTGATCTTTTTTGTTTACTGTCAATGGCAGAAAACCACGACCTCACAGAAGATAAAAAGGTTGAAAATGGAAGCAGGAGCTTTCAGTGCTTTTTGGGTGGCAATGGTCAGGATGGGCTCTTGCTTTTGGCTTTACTTCCAGAATGCCAAAGAGATTTGAAACTTGTTTTCAAACATGGATTGAAGGCGCACATCATTTGACAATCTCATACCTAGTTGTTCCTCTTCTTTGTAGGGCTTAAAGGTTGATATCCCGGCTTGTTCACGAAAATGGGTTCCGGATCCATTCCTTCCGCCGCAGTCCTGGGGTGTCTTTGTGACAGGAGAAGTAAATGCTGCAAAACTCTTTTGAAAGCTGGCAACAGGTGGACATGCACTAACTGGGTATATGAAGGTTCCAAACTCAGGTCTCTTCCATAATCCTTCTGACTGTGTGAAACATGTCAAATATGCCTGTGTTCACTCTCCGTCTTCCAGTAACTTCCAGTTTGGCTTTGAATGCCTTGCCATACGTTTATCTTGCCAACTTGAAAAATGGTTGCTCATTTTCCCCTCGGAAGTGAGAGACTGGAGTTCATTGAGCCAGGTAAAAATGTCACACAGGTAAGCAATGTTTGCACAGATCCATAGCGTCACTGGAGAGTATGCCTGCCATGGTGACTGTTTTTTCCAGAAAAATCTCTGGCAGTGACTCTCTTACTCAAAAAACTCTTGTCAGTAATTTACCTTCTTGAAGAGGCATCTCACTTCTGCGTATAAAGAGGAAGGTTGTCTATGTTTCTGCATACCATCTCCTTACAGAGCTGTTCAGAACAGACGTGAATTCAGGGCATGTACCTTTTATGTGGTTACATAATTTTTATACATCTTGCAAAATCTGTTAATCTCAGGGTGGCATTTTTTTCTTGGCGTTGCCAGCATTTCCCTATGGATGACCAATCAGTGTGTGGACTCACATTCAGAGGGACCTTCTAGATGCGCGTTGGTCAGACTTGAAAGCCACCCAGTCATCGCAGCCGCTCCGATACCGTACGCATACACCGACACAGTGCGAACCAAATTAAGCCTCCCTGATATGTACTCATCCCAGGACAATGAATAATTCTGCAGCTGTGTGTTAGGTTGGCAAAATAGTGCGCATTATGCAATCCTCATGCTACCATTCTCCTGAAAAATGTATCTCACAGAAACGAGCAATCAGGTTGCGTTTTGTTGTCAACATCTGTAATTCATCCACCTGAATTGGCATGATCCATAGTGCACTAATTATATTCCTCACTCAGTAACCTGGCCTCGATGTCCTCCTATTTGATTAATTTTAGCGTCTTTGTAGCCGGTGCTCGCGCCGCAGCAGCGGGGATGTTTTATGATCTTTTTTTACTGCACGCCTTCGGAAAAGTCTGCTTGGCAAACTATCCCTTGTTTAGGCAGGGCACACAATCGAATATCTTTCCCCAATCGAGAAAGGGCTATCCTTAGCTGATTGCAAATAGTGGTCTGCTGACCAGGATGGATTGCTTTTAATGCGGACGACACATTATGTTGAAGTGAAGTGGCCTTATAATTGTTTCTCGCTCCCTTCAGTGTTCCTGTTTATTTTTCTTTGAAAATAATCCTACATGCTTTTCTTTGCTTCGATGTCGCGGTCTTTGTCCATCCATGTAGGCGGCACAGATTTTGATGTGTTTCATGGCTTCATGAGAGCAAGTTCTGTCACCCAGCATTAATTACAAGAGTGCGCCGTGTGGGACTTGTGACCATCACTGTTGCGATTGACACGCCGTCACTCAGTAGGATTTTTGGATAATCCTTTAGTTTGGGAAAATGCACCTTTCTCTTTTGCAGGACAGTCGTGTGACCCTTCTGCTGTCTCAGTCATTGTCTCGTTTACCCCTTTTCCCAAAATAAACGTGCTGAGCTATCGGAACTTGTTTCTGGCCCTCATTTTGACAGAGGGCTGGCTTGTGCATACATACGTCGCAAAGATAAACCCTCCAAAGATCCAATGAGTAGAAAACGGCCAAAATAAGTTGCCGCCAAAGATAAATACGCCTATCAAAGGATAAATATGTGCCAAAGATAAATAACGCGCCAAGAGAGTCAAAGCATGGAAATTAGGCGAGGGCAAGAAAGCTGGTTGGGGCCTGTACAAAAATGATGCCACGGACCGGCCGGTCTCGGAGACCAAGTGGTTGGGGATCCCTGCCATAAAAGGGGTTTCAATCACTTATAACAAATCGAACTTTGTTGCGTCTTCTCCTAAATCAAAAAGACAATTGCCATTTTTTTTGGCGAAAAGTTATGTCACTGTCAATAATTATATGTTAATATAATTCATTAGAAGAACTCAGACTGACAATATTGACTCTCACACTAGGACTAGGGGCTCATGCCTCGTAAGAAGACATCCCCCCCCCCCAAAAATGTACTTTGCCACCATTCTGACAATGTTCCAGGCCCACTGATTTGGGCATGAAGGCTCCCATTTTTATGCTACTATTACATTTTAAAATTCATTTACTTTTTGTACAATTTTTCAAGACAGCTTGGTTCTGGTAAAACTTTGTGGCAGCTAACAGCTTTAAAATCAAGAAAAAATATTCGTCGAAGAACGATAGATAATAGGTGACTAACTGACAGGAAGAGATAGATATTTCGTATAGGATGATAATCGGTGCCATCCGGGTATTCTGAGATATCAGCTCGGTTACTGGCGCCTCTGTCGTATAGCTCGGACCGGCTACGCTACGCGCTGTGCGTCTAAATGGTACTATAAGGCCGCCCCGCCCGGCACCCCACACCCCGTCCTATACACACCCCCCCGGAAGGGCCGGGTGCCGACACGTTAGCACCCCCCGCACAACACAGCTATTTGGTCTTCAGGTTACTCATATCTCACCTTATTTCAAGCCACTGAATAATCCCTACCGCAATCTAGCCCTTTGTCGCTTTAGCACGAGCGCAGACATAGCAAATAAACACTACTTATACTTAGAAGGATTATATAGCCCCTCCATACTTATTTTCTAATTTTCTTTTCATTTGTTGATAATCAAAGGAGATCTTTATCTTAGGGTTTTACTCACCATACATACACGTACACATCATTTTTTGGAAATAACAGCCCATTCGGCCTTACCCGTTGAAATTGCTCCATCTTTTTGCTTATCGGAAATCTCTCTTCCTTATTGCCTCTCCAACCAACAACGCACACAACAACAGCATCAACAACTACATAACCGTTCTCTTTTGCACAGCGGCTTCCAGGTTACTCTTTTAATACACGCACACATACCAATTCGTACATTCATCGGGCTCTAGGGAACTCGTTGTATCGCCGCATTGATATCATTATTTACGCATTGTCAAAACATTCGTCTATATAGGCTTCTCCCCTCTTGCTCTCCACTCTCTTTCATTCTATTTTATTTTATTTCATCTCATTGAAGATCAGATTATGCCATATATCTTTTGTTCCATGTTTCTATTTCAATTTTCATTATCTTTTCTCATTAACACATACATTTCTGTAGACTCTCTGTGAAAATCCTGTAATCACTGGATTGAAGTATGACACTTAAATCGTTTTCACATAAAATTTAACACTTAAAATATTATATGTTTCATTCTGATTCTGCTAGTACATTCTGAAGCTGCATACTATAATTTAGGAACTAAGAAAAGAATAAGTGTTACGGATATAATTAAAACAATAATCCATAGTCAATTTAAGCTCTATGGTATTAAATTCCAGTTTTCTAACATTATTTCAAATATAAAGGACGAACAATACAGTCTTGTGTACTTTTGCAGAATCTCTGTTTTTAATGCATATTTTACCCATATCTCATAAATAAATCTTGTTTCTTTCATTGTTTTAACCCTTTGTACTTTCTCTCTCCTTTCCTTCGTTTCTTTCTTCATCAATCCTGGCTTTTTACCCCCTGATCTAGCTCTAAATCTCACTTCTTATTCACCTTCTTGTATTCCCTTTTTTCTGTGCTTCTGACATTGGTATCGATTTTTCACTTATTTTCCCTTTTTTGGTTTTTTTTTTAAATCTTAAATTCTCTCCTTCTCTTTCCCCTCTGTCCCTTTTCTTCTCACAGGCGCTAAAGTTGTTTGTTCCATCTAAAGATGGCTTCCTTCTCAGCCAATCTTCTTGTTTCCTGGTAGTTTTTTGGTAGGTTTAAATCAACTTTCTAAAAAAACAGAAAATACAGATCCGAAGAGCCTTCCTTCTTGTTCTCTGCTTACTCTTTAGCTTTTTAAATCTAAATTCTTAGAAGCTTTTTAAACTTCTCTAGTTCAATGAACAAATAAGTGGCCATTCGTAAACAAGTTTTTTTAATGCGAACCCAAATGTTTTTAGTTGTTTTCAAATAATGATTTCCAAAAGTCCAAAGTCACAAGCAATCCAAATATACAGACTGTTTCATTTAGCACTTTCTTCTTTTTATACTTTCTCTTCCTGGAGTTATAGTTCAGTTACAAAGTCCAATTAAAATATTGCTTTTTAAAAGTCTTGTTACAGCTTAGCTCTGTTCTTATAAATTCCAAGCAGCCTCCTCCAACAAAATTCTTTAATATTTAGTTCTTTTCCTCTCCCTTCCCACTTATAGCAAAAAGAGTTTCTTTTTTTCCCCCGCGATGTCAAAAATCTTTATTGTCGCCCTTGGCTTTAGTTTTCAAGATTACCTGCTGATGCAAAATGGGTTTTTCCGATTTCTCCATTCATTCTACTACCACCGTAGGAAGAGAGTGAGAAAAAACAAACTTTCCCTTTTAAACTTTCATTCGCCACTTTTTCCATCTATCGTCGGGAATGATGTTTCTTTAATGAAGCTTAAATTTCAGGGTATTTAAATGTACTTATTATCCGCGGTTAGCCAAAAAACTTTCACTTTCTCAGCTTCCTCCTGCACATTTTTATCGGATGAAAGCTTCTTTGTGGCGGCCATTGCTGACTGCCATCCCACGCTTTTGAAAAGGGAGTTAGTCAGCTGGAGGAGCGGGTTGTTGTGATTCCCCGCCGGCCCCTGTGGATCTCCCCATCTTCAGTTACTCTACGGGATAATAATAGCCCCCAAATCCAGCTGGATAAGCGCAGCAGAAACCACGCACAATCGCAGATTCCTGCCACACGGCCAAAGCTTGCAGAACTGGAAATCTATCCCCGGTTCTTGAACTTCTTTATACAGACACAAACTCAATTTCATGGTCATTTTTGTGTCTCTATTCCATATTTAATACTATTCTACATTTTTTCATATAGTTTTCCTCTCTTTTAATTTTTCATCATTTTATTTTGATTATCTCATCTCAATTCAATCATTAATATTTGTACTTTGTCTTTGTTCTGTTTCATTTCATATTATCTTTTCTCTTTATCACAAATTTCTCCTGTAGTTACTAATTGGAGTATGACACCTTTATATCTTTTAATTATAACCATTCAAACTCTTTTTTAAACCTTCAATAATAACCTTAAAGTTATGACCTTCAATATAATACATAATACATAACTTCCAATCGAATTCTGCTTGGTACATTTCCAATTCAGTTCTATCATTAATAATCATTGCAAATCTTAACATCTTTAAACATTTTCTTTTAATTAAATATCATACTTCCTTAAGAACACATATAATCTGCATAATTAATTTTTCCCTTAATTTCTCTCTCACGTTTTGTAAATCATTCAATATTCTTTTGTTACATTATTTATTGACAAGCATTCCACTGAGTTACAACAGCTATTTTATCAAACATTTTCATCATACATTGTTTCATATTTTCTGAAATTATTTCTATTTCTAATATATAACACTATCTTATGTACCTCTTTTCAGAATCCCTTTTTCCATTAGATTTTTCACCCATTATCTGTAAATAGGCCCTGTTTCTCTATATTTTTGTTTCTGTACTTTATAATTTCTTTTCCTTTCTTTTCTTCCCTCATCTTCTCCCTCCCTTTTTACCACTTTGTCTATCTACTTCTAATTCACTTTTCTGCATTTCCTCTTCTGTTTGCTTTCTGATTTTATACTGATTTTTCACTCTATTCTTTTTTGGGTTGTTTTTTCCCAATCTTAAACTTTCACTTCTCTTTCCTCCCTTCCTTTTTTTCCCCCACCTAAGACTATTTGTTCCATCTAAAGATGGCTTCTTCTTTGTCGTAATTCCTTGTTCTGCAGCATTTCTGTGTTGTTTCTCATAGTTCCAAATCTCCATTTTAAGAAACAATACGAAGCCGAAGAGACACTCTCCCTTCTTTGTGCATTCCTTTGTACTTTGTTAAATTCCATTTTCAGTTCTCTAAAAGTGCATGCCACTTTTAAACAGTTTTTAAACAACCACCTGATTGATTTTAGTCATTCAAATACAAGTAACCAAGAATCCAGAGAATCACACAGAATAATCAAATAGTCCAAAGCTGTTTCTTCATATTTCTTTTTCCACTTTCTCTTCCTGGGTTTTACTATTTTTGTTGCGATGTTTCAGTTAAGATGTATCTTTTGGAAGTCTTGTTGAGATTTTGCTGTAGTTCTTTTAATTCGCAGGGCAATCCTCCTCCCTTCCAGATCCTGCCCTTTTATTCTTTTCTCCCTTTCTGTTTTTCAAAAGCTTTTAATTATCATTGATAATTTTTATTTATCATTTGACTTTTTTATTTCAGCACTTAAATGCTATTAATGTCAAAGTGGGATTTTTTTCCAATTTCTTGCTTTAGTCTGCTTAGCTGTTCAGTATAGGAAAAGGAGGAAAAAACCCCAAACTCTTTTCCTTTTCTCTCTCCTTCGCAGCTTAAAAATCTTAGGGAACAATGTTATTGTTTATTTTAATAGTTTCAATTCCAAGGGGGTGACTGTTAAAGTTTGGTCTCGCTTCATGTATGTTGATTGGCTCTGGTTAATTTGAACCCCAGTATCGAAGCCAGAATGGAAGCTTGTCTCTTCTGATCTTCCTCCTGCACATTCATTTTCCCAGTCAAGTGTCGTCTTCGTGGTGGCTGATTATTCTAGTTTCTACAACCACCTTTGGGAAAGGGAGTAATGGCCAGCTGGGGAGGAGAGATGCGGCTCTCCTCAACCCTGCACACTCTCCCCCTTCTTCACCACCTCTATGGGGTGGCTTAGCCCCGAAACCAGCTGGCTCGGGGCGCTCCAGCGGCGAGCACAGATCGAAACCGCGCAGAGACCCTGTTTCAGTCTGTCGCCGAAGAAGCTCAAACCAGAAGTCCACTTACTTTCTATTTCTGTAGCATGCTAAAATAAAATTATTTAGGGATTCCAAGTTTAAAAGCTTTTAACATTCTATTTCACAGTTAAAATTTATTTGTTACTAATTATCTAAGAATGAATTACAATTTGACCTATTTATTTAGTTAAGGCTTTCATCCCTATAGTTGTTCTAGTTTATGATGTTCATTATATGTATGCATATCTGGGTGTGTATATCTTTCCATACCCATCAAGAGAAGAGTTATCATCTGATGTAATATTAAATAATCCCCTTCATGTTCTCTGCTATATTGTTTGAAAATAGAATACTATATTAGGTCTAAATATGCTAAGGAAAACATGAAGTATACATAAAAGGTCTGCCAGTTTTGCAATCCTGTACCTTGAGGAGCTGGCCTTTGTTAAAGTTATTGAATTCATACTTGCGTTGGCATTCTGGGCTAAGGAGCAGGTTATGAAGAGCGAGCCACACTTGCCCATCCAATTTAGTCATTTTCACACGGTCTTCAGGGGCAACTTCATACCATGAACCATTCTCAAATTTCTTCAATTTTCCTAAAGAAAAATATAAGAAAAAAATACTTTTGGTATTGAACATTGTTTGATACATGCAGAACACTGGTTTACAAATGCACTGTTTAGCATCTGTTCAAGCTTATGAGAATAATGAATAAGTACTTCTATGACTGAAATTCAAATTGACAACAGTTGTCAACTGACCTGATTAGTATAGAGCCTAAGGTCAGAGTGTCCCACATTTGCATGATGGCAATTTGGGCACTTTGCAACCAATGTGCATTGATGACAATCAATGATATCATCAATCATGTGACTGTCATTTGCAACTTTCATAGCCAGCTTCCTACAAGCAAAATCAATGGAAAAACCAGCAGTAAGCTGCAAATTGCAGTCATACAATGTCATTCTTAATGACCACAAGTGATTCTTTTAATGACTACAGCATAATTGAGGTCATAAATCAGTTAGTCACATGCTGTGTCACTTAATGAAAGTGTCAATTAGCTACAGAGTAGTTAGTCACAACTGCAGTCAGTACCATATATACTCGCATATAAGCCGACTTTAGAACGCTTTTTTTTTCACCAAATTTGGGGGTCGGCTTATACGCGAATAAATCTGATTTGCTGGAGCAGCGACTTAGCGTGGTGGCTTCGCGCGATGAGGTCTTGGCTCTCATCGCGCGAAGCCACTCCCGCGGCGAAGCCGCTGCCCGCGCTGACTTCCCCGCCTCCCATCGAGTCTCCCAGCTGATTTGCGCTGTACAAGCCGCTGCCCGGCAAAGGCGATTGAGAGTCCTTGGCTCTTCATCGTGCAAGAGCCGCTTGCCCGCAAAGGCGATGAGAGTCTTGGCTCTCATCGCGCGAAGCCACTCCCCGGCGAAGCCGCTGCCCGCCGCTTCCCCGCCTCCCATCGAGTCTCCCAGCTGATTGGCTGTACAAGCCGCTGCCCGGCAAAGGCGATGAGAGTCTTGGCTCTCATCGTGCAAGCCGCTGCCCGGCAAAGGCGATGAGAGTCTTGGCTCTCATTGCGCGAAGCCGCTGCCCGGCGAAGCGATGAGAGTCTTGGCTCTCATGTGCGAAGTGCCCGACTTCCGCGACGAGAGCCAAGACTCTCATTGCCTTCGCCAGGCAGCGGCTTCACGCAATGAGAGCCAAGACTCTCATCGCCTTCGCCGGACAGTGGCTTGTACAGCCATCAGCTGGGAGACTCGATGGGAGGCGGGGAAGCGGTGGGCAGCGGCTTCGCCGGGCAGTGGCTTCGCGCGATGAGAGCCAAGACTCTCATCGCCTTTGCCGGGTAGGGCTTGTACAGCCAATCAGCTGGGAACTCGATGGGAGGCGGGGAAGCAGCGGCAGCGGCTTCACCGGGCAGCGGCTTTCGCGGATGAGAGCCAAGACTCTCATCGCGCGAAGCCGCCATGCTAAGTCACTGCTCTAGCAAGTCGCTGGAGCAAGTCGCCACCCATGCTAAGTCGATTTGGGGGTCAGCTTATATGCGAGTTTTTGCAAAATTCCTCATTTTGGGGCAGTTTTTTAAGAGTTGGCTTATATGCGAGATCGGCTTATATGCGAGTATATACGGTAAATGAGGACTATCTATAACTATCATTTCTTGAAAGGTAAAGAAGGTATTGTAAATATGTCCTCATAGTTTTATACAAGTCCATATGTGTCATCTTTACACATGTGCAAAGATTCTTTTGCCAGAGCTGCACTGGTTGTTTACCACACCTGCTTCTAGATGCAATTTAAAGTGCTGGTTATCTCCTTTAAAGCTCTACATGGCTAAGGGACAGATTATTTGATGGACCATCTCTCCTCAATAACATCTACCAGAGCAGGAAGACAGGACATGTTACAAATCCCAACAATCAAGGAAACACATCTGATGGGACCAAAGAAAAGGTCTTCTCTTTGATGGCTCCCTCCGTTTGGAACATCATTCCCAGAAATAAGATTTTCCGCAAAGCCTTGGAGACATGGGTTTTGTCAGCTTGGGGATCCCATTGGGAGCTGGTAATACATTTCAATTGCATAAAATATTAAAAACTGCATTGGTCTGAATATGTTGAAAATGTATTTTCAGCACAAGGCACATGATGGAGAGTTAGTGTCTGCATAATAATGGGATTTTCTCAGTAATCTTTTTTTAGCCTAGTGTCCTCCAGATGTGCTTGGCCTTTGATTCTTAGAATTCCCAGTCAGTTAGTCAAAACACATCTAGAGGATATAAATTGAAAAAAGGCTTCTTCATTGAAATTAAGTTTTCAGATATAACAACAATACATTGGTTTCTTGATGAAACATTAGAAAACATAAACTTTCATTAAGATAGTTTTGGCAATTGTACCTACATAGATTGTTGTTGGGTTTTAGGGGAGATTTTTTTTGTCTAGTCAACAACACTGAAATTCAGGTAGACCTTCATCTGCAAACAATGCTAGGCAGTGCTGACCCTGCTTAACCTCTGAGATCACATTTGGATAGGTGCTATTTTCAATTGTTGAGGCTT
Organism: Laticauda laticaudata; assembly: GCA_004320025.1. Lineage (NCBI taxonomy): Eukaryota > Metazoa > Chordata > Lepidosauria > Squamata > Elapidae > Laticauda > Laticauda laticaudata. Next base: position 33,074 of record BHFT01033612.1, read on the forward strand.
TTGAACCATAGAGTTCAATTAAAGTCAATGCCTTTCACAAATTTTATTTTATTTTGAGATGCCATTAATCTCTCTCTTGGATATAGACAAAAGGGGTTCTCTGCTTGTAACATCAGACTAATGCATCAACTTATAGCAAATCCTTAACTTAGAACTGCTTGTTTAAGAACAATTCAAAATAACGATGGGTTTGGAAAAAGCGACTTGTGCAGTCACATGATTGTAATTCAGGTGCTTGGCTACTGGCTCTAATCTATGATACCATAGTTGCAGTGTCTTGTAGTCATGTGATCATGATTTGTGACCTTCCCAGATTGTTTCCAACAAGCAGATAATTGGGGAATCTGGATTTGCATAAAGACTGCAGTGATTTGCTTAACTGCCACATAATAATGATTATAAAACTGGGTCTCGTCACATGATGACAACTGCGCTGCTTAGCAATCAAAATTGTGATCCCAATGTGGTTGTAAGTCAAGGACTATCTGTGCATGGAAGGGAAACCCATCAGTAGGTATCACAACTTGTTTAAAGGGATTGTTATATTTGTTCCTTATTCTTCTGTTTATCTTTCCAGGTAGACATTCCTGAGGCAAAATCCCCAATAGAGGTATTTTAAAAAAGATAAAAAGCTGGGGCCAAGGGAATAAATCTGTCACATGCCTGCATGAAGACCCATATGCAAGCAGAATACTAATTAGATTTACTGAAATGAACATGAAATTATGTACAAATTGCATCAACTAAAGTTCAGAAAGTAATGAAAATAGATGTTCGACAAAGCCTTCCAAAAATGGGAAATGATAGGACAACATATGTTTTGAAAGAAGCCTTTCAAGACATGTGAGTTACATCAGAGGCCTGTCTTTTTGAATAATTAAAGTAGCCATGCCTTTTTTCAGTCTTATGCAACTTCTATCTGTTTATATTTGTCTGTTATACAAACACCTGTGTACAGTGATACCTAGAGAGGAACAGTTTCCAAAGAAGACATCTAACCCATAAAAAGACATGGCTGCTTTAAATATTTGAAAAGATGCTTTGTACTGTATGTGTTCCTGCATGTTCCAAAACTTCTGCTTTGAATGAGAGGCACAATTTTAACAAATAACCCACAAAGGCATTTGTTATTTATACTGAAATATCATATGTGCTGATAAACATGGAGGACAAATGGCACTAAAAAGTCTTGAGGTTTGGAAGAATTTCCTAATTTATCTTAAAATCCTAAACTATATTCAGCAACAACCAAGAATTTAATCGATATGTGCCATGATAATTTTTTAGCCAATGGACAAAGAAGTATCAACCAGAAAAAGTCAGTTTTTTTAAATATATACATTCTTTTCTAATAAAAAAGAACATAGAAATAAATGTTCACTATATTACTTTGGCACACACAGAGATAATTTCTAAGACATGATACAGACCTCCTTCACGATTGGTCCATGGACAATGCTCTAATAGCTGCACCAGAAGGCATGGAAAATTGTGGGTATTCAACACTCTTGTTACAGCACTTACTGGCAAACTGACAAAGTATATGAGAGAAAAAGGAAATAATGAACATGTCTAACTCATGTTAGGATACTTCCATAATGTTTCAACAATTAAAAGAATTCACATGACAAAATCTAAAGCTACATTTTTACACTGAATAACCACATAAATAGTATTTTCAACATTGCAGGTTATATATAAGGCTTACTACTACTAGGTAATTGACTCCTGAAAGGTCACCTTTACTTTGATAAGAATGCCATTAAAACTTTCACACTTGTTTTTATGGCAATGTAAAGGTATGCATATTTAGATCTTTGTCACATTAAACAATAACAAACAAGGCAGCAATTATGTCCTAATTTTGGAAATGTTAAATGCCAAATATTTATTTTTAGGAGCCATTTCAAAACTGTGAGGATAATTTGATTGATCATAGCATATCCTTTGTTCTACAAACTGAAGTATACAGTTATGCCCTGACAATAGGTACATACAAATAAACCATATTTATATATTATTCAAAAGACATAACAAAAAGTTAAAATGGAAAAAAATGACCAAAACACATCCCTTCCAGCAGCAAACACCCAGACAAACAATCAACCTACCAAGGAGAAAACCACTCTCCACTAACATTGGCAGGAAAAACTACTATGTGTAAGTAAGGAAGAAACCCCACTCTCACTAACAGTGATGAAGTTAGCTTGTAATGTAAAAAAAACTTCCACAAGCAAACAGTCAAGCTCAGAAAAGTTCCAAGGACTCAATAGTTCCACCCTGAGCTACAGAACATATATGGTCTCTTCTATTGGAAAGATTATCTTTCCAAAGTGCCTTATTATTTTATGGAAAATTAACATACTTCTCTATCACATCAGTAATAAAACGGAACACTGAAAGAGCTCTCAGTGAGATCTCAAACTCCATCATTTCAGCTTGCTTCTTTAGTTCCTGAAAAGAGTAAAAGATATATAATACAAAACAGATATTTTACTAATTCATAAAATTTTACTAATTCATAAAATTTTAAGAAATGGCTGGAAATTTGGAAGGCAGCCATGCCAGTGGCCTCTGAATTCTGAAAAGGTTTTCCTAGCAAAATTCTTTTAATGCCAATACTGTTATTCCATATCAATTTACTCCCAAAATCTAAACACCCATTAGGTTGCATGATAACAGGGTGACTGTTCTTTTCATGAGAGTTAAAGAAATACATGGTCTGATCTTGAGTTTAGATGGCTCCAAGCATATTCTTAGTTGTGAAAAAATACATGTTGTTAAGGAGTTTAAGAACCATACAGTCTGGAGTGAAATGACCCTCAAGTGTGTTGCTAAATTGTATGAGGGGACAAGTATTAATGCTGTTAATTAGCTATTTGTGGTAAACAGACATACAACAGTTATAATTGAGAAAAAATGAGGAAGAAAATATAATAAATGGAACAGTGACATTGTATAATGTCTTTATTTGGGGTGTGACCCAAACATAGAGAAGATTTCTCTCGAAGAGTTCTCTATCTTGGGAGGGAAGATCAGAGCTAGAAAAATGCCATGCATAAAGAATATAATTGTAAGAAAAGTTGATAAACTATATAAACAATTGGGTGTAAATACATGATATATTAGGAAATAGGACCCTAGGAAGTTTGAGGCCAGCCAATTTCAATTGGTGGAAGACAAGATACAAGCAGATAATTTTACTGTTAAATTGATGGAAGAAAGAGTGACACGTTACTCTCTCTTAAGAACACTAATTAATTGTGATATTTCTGTGTACTCACATGTCACCGCAGAATGAAGAAACTAGATTTAAACTTTCTTTCATGGCTACCCAACATTTTGCAACTGTGTTCAAAATTATGATATATTTTCCCCTTCATCTAAAGTGGCTGCCTAGGAGTAAGAGATAATATCCTTTACTCACCTGCATTGATGAAAGATTGGCAAGATCCCCAAGTTGGAACTTTGGTTCAAATGGTATCTTCCCATTGGCACTTTGAGCTGCTAACAGAGTCAGTTTCCTATGGGTATAATCTATTAAATCCAGAATGGTATCCTCTGCTGATTCACAGATTTCCTATACAAAGAAGACAAGCTATATTTTATGGAAACATCTTCCAAAATAAAGGCAAATGTCAAGATCACTTAAATTGTTTTAATTTCATCATAGCTGGTAGATTAGTTTACTCATTGGTTATCTGGAAAAATGTTTCTCATTTAAGCAGTCTTTGTCAATTATAATTATGCATCTTATGACATGGTACAATCGATTCCTTTTCCATCTAAAATAGCTTCCTACCTGACAGGCATACAAAATTGTATATTCCCAGAAGCAAGCAAAATACCTCATCTGGTTGTGTATTGCTAAGGAATGAATTGTGGATTCATCCAAAGGAAAGAAAAATGGAATTGCATTAATACAGAAAGTTTAACAGCAATTATTTGAGAAAGATTTGCAGGGGTGATCACAACAGTACAGAAAACATCAAGAAACCTGGCCACAGATTCATCAATTTAAATCTTGTTCCTTCCTTCTAGATTATCATAGGATTTAGATAGTTCAACAAAAAGGAGAGCAGTCAATTACTTGGAAATATTAACATTATCTAAAAGTTTCAAGCTAGTTCAAAAAGCAAAACATTTTTCTTTCATTTTTGGCTTACTGGGATATACTTTGGTTTATGGGATATAAAAATAAAATGCATTTGATTTGTCAATTATATGATTTGAAATGCTAATGTAATTATGAAAGGAAGAGTTGAGATGAGTTTGTCAATTCTTAAATGTAGTGCCTGACTCTTTATGGAAGTGGTGATCTCACTTCTTTTGCATGGGGCTTTTTCTCACAGATGAGCTGAACTTTCTCCCTCCATTCTTGAGTCAATATGAAATGAACATTGCTGTCCGCATTACCAATCCTGCCTCTTCTCTAAGGCTCTGTTTCTGAGTCACTGAAGGCATCTAGTTTTCCTTGAAGGTAACATATATTTTATACATGTTGGGGCTGCCTTTGCTTTATCAGAATGATGGAAGAAATACTATTTTAATAGCAATATAGCTAAAAGTATCTTATGCCTGTCTCACTTTTGTGCTGCAGATGGGAAGAAGGCAATGGCAGGAAAAAAATATCAACATCAATGGTATGTTTATGCCATGGTTAGATGCAAATGAACAGAGCTGTTGAGTTTGAAATAGGGTTTCCAAATAAATAAGTAAGCACCTGAGAGGAATTAAATTCATTACACATTAAATTCATTAAATTCATGCACATTAAATTCATTCAGACCCGATGATTCCAAAGGAGGGAAGTATACACTCATTGTTTCCCTTGGAAACAATGTTTGGGGAGCATCGAATTAAAAATATGAAAGGTATAATTGGTTCTCCTATTTATTAGGATTATTTATAGTTAGTTTTGGTCTCCAGAATGAAATGATATGAAATATTGTATGAATTTGTCCAGCCCAAAATCTCAAGATACAAATAGACATTTCAAAGTCATTCTATTTGAAAAAAAAAAGTACTAGAAGATGGACCTATTACTATTTAAAATAAGATGGAATGCAAGGTATATACATAACTAAGGCAATAGAAGAAAATATGTTTATACCAGTAGCTGTCTTCTAGATTGAAGTTCTAATTCTTACTGCACTAAGAAGTTAATCAGATAATTGTGTTTCTTCTGGAAATAATCTAAATTATGAACTGAAATTTTTATTTCAAACTTTTAGTTACATTGAAAAACTATTGCCTACCTTGTGAAAAAATACTGTCTCCAAGAAATTAATAATTGAAGCTTCATGTCGCAGCTGAATAAGAGAGATAGCAGAGAGAAATCAGAAATTAATACAAATATTACCATTCTCAGAAAATAAGGTAATATGGAATCAGAAATTTAAAATATTGCATTTGTGTGGCCTCTTGAGATAAATGCTACCAGGAAGCATAAAAGTAAAAACAGTAAAAGAATTAGATAACCTAACAAGCTATAGTTGCACAGAACGTGAATAATTATTTCTCCTTCCTTTTATTTGTCAAAGTGTGAGGAAGAATTCAGAACTGTTCCCTTGCTCCGAGCTTATGCTATCCAGACTGCACTGAATGTTTTCTACTTTGTATAGAACAAGCCAACCTGTACTACCATACATCCAAAGTGTAAACTGATTGAAATCCAAAGTGTAAACTGATTTTCTATTATCTGAAGAGGTGCCCTCCTTCAATTTCTCACAACTTCTGTTTTGACAACCTCTTTTATTTACTAAAAATAATCTGGAACATAATGCAGAACTGTTTGTCAGGTTCACATTCTTCTTTATTTGAGAAACTCAACAGGAGTTATATTGAACTCCTTCCTCTAATTTTTCACATTAAAATTTCTATGATAGGTTGAGGGGAAAAAAAGACAGGCAGAAAGTCACATGATCTTCCACAACTAAGACTGCCCTATATCTTGACCTTTACAAGCTCTTACAAAAAGATATACATTACTCTAACAATATCGGAAGCATCATTTGGCAAGTAGATCTTACAGAAAGCTTTGAAATGTTCTAAGAGCAAATATTTTACAAAGGCCGATTCAAAGCATTTTTCATACATACCACTAAATACAAGGGAAAGGTGCTTTTTGGTTTGAAATCCTCCAGTTTGCATATTATAGGAAAGATCTTTTGCTTCCAAATGGCTGCAGTAATTAATTCTTCAATGAGAGTTGGGATCTATACAGAATGGATAAATTAAGTATACTTAAAGTATGCAAGATTGAGATCGTAAATAACAGGTAACATATCAGATTTGGGAACGTTCTGTCTGATGCCTAAATTCATAGAGACAAATTAAATCCAAGCAGAAAGCTTTCTTATTTTACTTCTGAGAACAAGAAATATTATTTGTAACAATAATGGGAACAAATTTTGCTTCATAAGGAATAAATATCTACATCTCGCTCATGCTCTCCTTCGATGCATGTCCTTTGTAGGTTTGCTTAATAATGATGTTTTCTCCAGTAGGGTGATAGTTTACGTACACAGTCAAAATAATTTATTCCAGATAAGTTATTTCCTCATAATTTAATCAAAGGGCTGTAGTTAAGTTAGGAAACTGACAAAGTGCTAACGAAAAATATTGTCCCAAAGGTGCTTTTTGAAAAGGCAGCTGGACTTTGTTTTTCCTTAAAGATGTTTCGCTTCTCATCAGAACTGAGGAAGATTTTTGGATGAGAAGCAGAGCATCTTCAAATAAAAAGAAAGTCCAGCTGAATTTTGAAAAAGTACCTTTGGGACAACCATGACCTGGATGACTGAGAATCTCTGTAGACAAAAGAAGCATATTGTTTCTATCCTGTCAATTAATTTGTATAATTAGAGCAAAGGTATTATCAGCATATATGTTTATAAGATTACAGTAAGATTAATAGTTTATCCAGAAAGTAACTGTATAAAGCTATGCATTTCTAAGTAAAAATATTGCCAAGTACATAAATAAAACAGATTTTGATCCAAATCGAGTCCGTATTTATTCAGGTTAATGTAGCCTTTGTCATAATATAATGATTTTCTTGTGACCAAGTGGCTAAATTCATTATACCTTGCCATTATTCACCAGAAGCTCAATAAGGATCTGCTCACGGCCAGCAGAAGCACTCAGTATGGCTTGCATGTTCAATTTTTCAATCATTTCCTGTTGCCGTAGCCACCTAGGAATTACATTAAAAGCAGTTAGCATTCAGTTAATGTCTATGGTTGGTATTCCAATACTTCCCTACAAATACTACTGCAGCCACAGTCTTACATAATTCACCTTAAAATCTGGAAGGGTTTTTCCCTGACAATGTTTTTTTTTAAATCACCTATATGTTCCAGTGTAATTCAATTTTGAGAAAATCTCAAAGATAACTGGCTTGCTAAAGTCAGAGACTGTATTTTACCAATGGAAAACTAACAGAATTTGCCCTTCATTCACTTTGGAAGGTATTTTCCCACTAATAAACACACAAACCTTGTTTCAGAGTCATTCAGTGATATATCTCACTGTCAATGGAATGGCACTGGTAATGGAATTAGTCTAATCCTTTGCTCTAAACCTCTTTCTAAAGCTGATTTGGGAAATAATTACTGCAGGAGAAGACTAGAAAAAGGTCTCAGATCAAATAAAAGTCTGCTCATGTGATATGGGAGTGAAGCATATTTTTTAGATAAGTGCAAACAAAATTGTGAATAAGCAACAGTGATTGTAATAATGGGAAAGTCGAAGTTTTAGAGATATTTCAATGAATCAACTTGTTGATTGTGATAAGTCATTGTTTATAATTTTCTTGTGTAATCTATATGCTTTTTGAATGATTTTTCCCCAATTCTGACGTTGACTACATTAATTCAAACAGCTTGCTTTTGCTTAGCCAAAATCAAATCTTCGGTTTCTTTTTTAAATGTTCCAGTTGTAAGCCATTGCTAGGTTTATCTTTATCCACTTTCTTTTCTTTTATAGAAAATGACCATGTAATGTTTTTTGTTGCCAGCATACTGTTCCTGTTTTTACTACATTATTTCGATGTTCACTTTTTGTTTCCTGTTCTTTTAATAAGTTCCGATTTTTAATCTGCATCAATACTTGTTTTTTTCATAAGCAGCCAATGCACACTTTTCTTCTTTTGGCAGTTGTTTCACTTGAAATAAACCTCTGTCCCCCATGCATTAAAAGGATTAATGCATAGTGAAAAGTCATCCGTTTTCTTGTTTATCAGTCCAGGCTGTCCAGTTTAACTTCTGTCCAGTAAATAATTCAAGAAATGTATCGAACCACAGCAATAGCCTAGGTGTTGATGGTTTTGATGGTATTTCTTACCATTTTCTATTCTATTATAATATAAGCATTATCACTTATTTCATTGTCCACAACTACTGCAATTGCAGCAATGGGACTGAGACAGAAATGGATTTGCCCCAATGTTTTGACCTTCTTTTTCGGGCAGTTCCAAGCAGAATATCTTGCCAGCCTCCCTCCCATCTTCCCTTATCCCATAAGCTCAAATACATGGGAAAACACGACTTGCGTTGCTTTGAAATAGCAACTGCCGGCTATCAGGCAGAAACAAGTGATTTATTTATTTATTGCAAGGACCTCTCTTCCATTTCTGTAAAAGAACAAGCAGGGGGCTCCTCGAGGAAAGGAAAGGTGGCCCGTAGCCCCGGCTGACATGCAACCCCCGAAACCTGCAAAGCCGAAACCTGCCGTCGCTTGATTCTCCCTGCGGGCCCTCAGTCTCCCCTTCGCACCACCCGCCCCCTCCTCCGTACTCGTGGCTTCCGACATCCCGCAGCTGGAAACTCCTGAGCGACTCCACGAAGTTTTCGGTTTCGCCCAGCAGCAAAACCTCAGGCAACAGACCCTCCATGGCGTTGGCCGGCAAGCTCAAGGCCGGACGCCGTTGCCGTGGTGACGAGCGCGCACTGCTCAAGGTGCTCCTCCCTCTCGTGGCGCCCCCTCAGCATGGCGGCTTTCTGCTGCTGGCTGGGCCTGGGCGAAAATTTTACTCCTAACAGAGATACAAAAGTGGGCAGGAGGTATAAAAAGGTTGACTATCCGAGTTATGACAATACTTCGGTTTGCACAACACAAAGCCTTTCGCAAATTAGGCTTGTCTCCTCTTGTCAATTTCACTGACACCTCTGTTTCTGTCTTTGGACTTCCCTGCTTAGCCTCGGCTGGTGTTTCTTAAACGTGGCAACGATAAGATGTGTGGACTTCCAACTCTCAGAATTCCCTCGCCCGCATGAAACAGCCCAGGAAAGTCTAATAGTCCCCATCCATGCCCAGATTTATGGAGGGTTGGCTTTGTTTTAACTAAGTAACGTAAATTACCCATGCCTAACAAATCTTGCACGACAGTAGGAAACCACAGACAACTTAAAGCACATTCGAGCCTGGCACATGATCTCAATATGACCAGAGTACTGACAGCTCACTGATCATAAATGAGCACTAATCTTGATCAGGAACCTCAGCAAACAGAAATATTGGCTGGATTTAAGGAGAGCATATGCAAACCCCTCCAGGAAAGTTATAACATCTTTTGGAGCTGTTTATTTGATACCTAACTTGCCTTACACAATTGTTGTGACAAAAAAAAAAAAAAAATGCAGCAAGAGGCACACCTTTAAAGAAGAGATGAAAGTATAAATATGAATGTAGCACCAATCAGGACAAAATAGAAATATGTCAAGTTTTATCTAAACTAGGAGTTAATCCCCAAGGTACATAGTACGTTGTAATTACAAGAATGCTAAAAAATAACCTTTTTGTACTCAAATGCAGTTTTTAAAAATCAGAACAATAACCTCTTTTTGAAATAATAATGTATTCAAAAATCTTATTTTGTGTGCTCAACAGCTATTTACCCCCAAAACATAAATCATCACGCTGAGTTTTATCAAGCTGGCAGAGAAAAACAAAAACGTCAATTTTGGGTACTATCTAGACTCACTCTCCTTCCCTTCTCAAGGATTATGGAGCACCTCTCTAAAATAAAAATGACAGATTCAGAAAATATACTTTTAAAACAATAATTTCCAGCAGCTAAAATGCACTCAGACAATAAATCTATGTGGCCATTAAGAGGTAAAATTGATGACACATAATCAGTCAAGATCAATTTAACAGAATGCAGTTGTAATAGAATGTAAAAAGTTTGCAAAACTGTTACAGGACTTTAGGTCACCTAAAATGTATATATTTTTCAAATGTAAAATATTGCTACTGTATTCACAAATAGCATAGTGCATGCTATAACACATAACATACTTTACTTTTAATTTAAAATAATGAGAAATTAACATACCACAAAGACCATTTGCTCAAGTAACACTTTTATTTCCAGCAATGCTTCCATATACATGTATGTTCATGTATGTGTAGAATAGAATACTTTATTGGCCAAGTGTGATCGGACACACAAGGAATTTGTCTTGATGTATACATAAAAGAAAAGATACATTTGTCGGGAGTCAAGAATCATAAGGTACGACACTTAATGATAGTCATAGGTACAATATGCAATCAATCATACTAGGAAACAGTCAATATAAATCATAAGGATACAAACGACAAAATTACAGTCATACAGTCATTGTATATGTATGATGGTATTGAATGCTGAACTGAAGTCTACAAAGAGGACCCTTGTGTAGGTATTTGGAAATTAATCAAGGTGTTGTAGGATATAATGCAGAGCCATGTTAGCAGTATCATCTGTTATCTATTTGCTCGGTATGCAAACTGCGTGGGATCTAACAGTGGATCCATGATGGTTTTCAGGTGGGACAGCACAAGCCTTTCAAAGATGTTCATAACTACAGATGTTAGAGCAACTGGTCTGTAGTCATTCAGTTCCTTGATGGAGGGCTTCTTTGGCACTTGATAGATTAGACGTATGAAGCTCAAGGAAGGAACATAGCACATCCCTAGTGATCTATTGAAGATTGGGGTAAAGATGGGGCCAATTCGTTAGCACAGAACTTTTAAGCAAGGAGTTATCATGTCTGCCCTGGTGCTTTTCCTGGCTTTTTGTCTGTGTAATAGATATGCACTTCTTTTTCTGTGATCACCAGAGGTGTGAACCCAATGAACTGGTTGTAGGAGGCTGGCTGTTGTTGGTGTTTTGAGATGTGGGGTTGTGAATAGGTGGCTGTAGTTTCCTTTCAAACCTGCAGTAAACACATTCAGGTCATCTGCTGTTGATTTCTTTCTGCCTGGGAAGGAGGTTTGCTGAAGCCAGTGATGTTTTTTAAGTCTTCCACATATCTGCTGGTTCATTTGTTGAGAACTGATTCCTTAACTTTTAACTGAGGTAGCTTCTTTTTTTTTGCTCTGATCTCTCTTCTTAATATGTTTCTGGCCTGCGTTGTATAGCATTCTGCATCTTTTCTGTAGGCTTCCCTTTGGAACGATGTAGCTACTTAAGTTTAGCTGTGAACCAAGGTTTATTGATACTAATATATTTGCAGGTTCCTTGTTGTCACAACAAGTCTTCCCAGAAGCTGACATAAGATGTTACAGTATCCATAGGTCTGCAGAGGCATCCTCAAAAAACATTCCCAGTCAGTGCAAATCAAGGCAGGCCTGGAGTTTCAGCTTTGCCTCATCCTTCCAAGTCTTCACTGATTTAATTTGTTTTTCATGGTGTTTTAAGTCTTTGTAGGCAGGTACAAGGTGAATCATGCCAGTAGACAGTGTCCCACAGCTGCCTCGTTGTAAAGACTTATAAGATCTTTTACTGTTGTGTAGCAGTGGTCTAAAGTATTTTTGCCATCTGGTGGGACAATTTACATGCTGGAAATATTTTGGGAGCTCTTTCCTTAATTTGCTTCTTGAAATCTCCTAAAATGAATGGAAGGGAACCTGGGTATTTGGCTTCAGCCTCCATAATTTGATCAGCAAGAGTTCGTAATGCCTTGTTTACACAGTCTTTGTGAGGTACATATTACAGCTATTAGGGAGAAATGAGAGAACTCAAATAGAGAATAAAAATGGCTTGAGTTAATATGTGAAGAATCTAGCTTATTCTTTATCATCACAGAACTTATATTTATTTTGATTTGTCAATCGCTTACAAGATAATAGGGATAAGTTAATACAGGGTATCAATACCTGAAATTTAATATAAGAAAAACAGAAACAATAGGACAGAGACGTAGGCACATTGGTGCGCTATGCACACCCCTATAGACCTCTTAGGAAGGGGTGAGGTCAATAGTAGACAGTCTAAGGTTAAATAGTTTGGGGTTTGAGGAAGAAAACAGAGTCAGGTAGAGTATCCAGACACTGACTATCTGTTGCTGTAAGTCGTATTCCTGCAGTCAAGTTTGGTGTGATTAACCTTGAGTTTGTATCTATGTTTGCTCCTGTGTTATTATGGTGAAGGCTGAAGTATTCATTGACAGGTAAGTCGGTGCAATGTATGATTTTTTAATACCATACTTAGATCAGACTGAAGAGCGTTAATTCAAAGTTTTCTAGGTCCAGAATTTCACAGTCTGTGGCATAAGGTATTCTACAATGAATAAGGAGGGAGAACTCTTCTTGTGAAATATTTCTGGAATTTTCTCAACTGTGTTATAATATTCAGATACATAATGTGGGTTCCCACACTGATTGAGCTGTATTTGATATTGGTCTAGGTAATTGTTTTTTGGCTTCAAGTTAGTGGTTGATATTACCAGAGAAAAAGCTATGTAGGATTAGGCGTTAAAACTCTTTAACGCCTTTTGGCTATGTAGTTACAGTGGCTCTAGCACTTAGAATCATTAGAGCAGTGAGTATTCCAAGGTCCTTTACAGAACTTGGATTCTTCAAGATCTTGACTATTCAGCTGTAGTTTATTTTCTGATTTTTTTTTTGCCAATATACAAGACAAGAGCATTTATTTGTGAAGATTTGAAGTTGCCATTTGTTTGACCATTCTGAGTCACAATGGTCAAGATCTTTTTCAAGTAGGCAGTAGTTCGTCTGTGGTATTGAACAGCTTTACATCATCAGCGAAGAGAATGCAGTTGCTCTTAATGTGATCACAGAGGTCATGTTATATAAAGGATGAAGAGAGTTGGTCCTTAGAACACTGCCTTGGAGGGACAACCACTATTGACAGAGTACAGAATTTTGATAGGACACGCCCAATTTTGACCATTTGTGTCCTGTTTGACGGAATGCATTCAATCTAGTTTATTGCAGGTATCCAGATTTACCGTAAGATTTTAGTTTTAGGGAGTAGTTTGTTCATTGTACCACGTGAATCAATAGCTTTGACAGAAGTCTATGTTAGATTGCTCTATTGCTTTTCCTGATTGAGTTGTGTAGTCTGCTATGTTTTTGCAGTGTAAGAGTTGCAGATACAGGTAAGTTTTTCTGAAACCAAAATGTTTATTAGAGAGTAGGGTTGTTGTCTCTCTAAGGGAGATGATTGGATTGCGTAAAAATTGATCTACCATGACTTTACGGGATGCAGCATAAAGAGATTGGTCCTGTAATTTTTCAGCAGGCTGCGGGTCTCCCTTTTGAAGATGGGGCATGATGTGGCTATGTGAATCATAGGTTAGGCAAGGAGCTAGCGTCCTTGAAAGATTTTCAAAGATTTATGCTTAGAGTGTTCTGCTCTGGCAGTGGATAGCTTTTTTAAGAAGTAGCGGGTACATATATATATATTATACACATAATATATACATTATATATTATATACATGATATTACATACATTATATATTATATACATTATATACATATATTATGCACATAATAAATACATTATATAGTTATATCCTGAGACCAATTGTTGATATATAAACATAATCCTCCACCCTTAGTTTTACCTGATGTCTCTTCAATTCTGTCTGATCTAAATGTCTGAAATCCTGGGATGTATATGGTGTCCCCATGAATTTGTGGACTAAGCCAGGTTTCAGTTAAACAAAGAACAGCTGAATTGTAAAATTCAGAATTCCATCTTTTTAAGAGAGGAATTTCATCCATCTTGTTAGCAAGTGAGTATAAATTAGTCAGAAAGATTGAAGGGAGATGAGTTTTTTTCCCCTATTCCTTAGTCTGTTTAAATTCCCCGCTGTATGTATACAGAACATTCTTAGAAAATGAAAATTACAGGGGAGATACAGTCCAGTGCTGTATTTGGAAATGACCCATCGGCATAAAAAGGACAGCTAAGTAATGTGCTTAATTGTTTCTGGGAGGTCTTATGGGAGAAATATCCTCAGTGGGGTTTCAAATTAATACAAGTCTTATCACTCATTCAGTAGCCATTTGAAGTTCCAGTGGCACTGAAAAAGGAGATTGCAACTGGTCCCCAAAGTTCTGGCCACTGCAGCCCCCCTCACAAGTTGATGTGATTTAGGATTCAGGTGCTTGACAACTAGTGCACATTTACAACTATTGCAGAGTCCTGCGATCATGTGACCACCATTTACGACACAGCCAGTTCCTGACAAGCAAAGTCAATGGAGAAGCCAACAGGAAGTCACACTTGGTCATGTGACATGATGCTTCATGGCTGCAGCCAGAATTGCTGTGATTAGTTAGCATGGTCATGTGATGTTTCACTTTACAACCATGTCGCTCAGTGACCAAGCTGTTGATCCCAATTGTGGTCGATAAATGAGGACTACCTGTATTTGGCACTGTCTACTTTTACTAGTCAGTTTGTGATAGCACTCACATTTTATCAAAATTCCACCCACCTACATCAAATTTTCTTCAGATAGAAAAGCTTTAATCCATTTATAAGAGGAAGATATCAAATAATGAATTAGAGATTCTACACACAATTTTATTTTTACTATATTTAGTTTCCCTTTCAATTGCTGCATTTGCATTAAATTTCCACAGAAAAATATTCTAGTTTATATGAGCTTTATAAAAGAGAAGAGGCCCATCATTCTTACTCACAACCAATAGTTTTAAAAAGTATACAAGATAAATAGGTTGAGCCCAATTATATTAAATATAACTATGCTGAAGTTTTATTTCCACAATTTCACTTCAGTATTTTACTTCCCAAAAATACTGTGCTTGCTTTTTATTAGAATGATTATCCATGATTTATAATCTGCAGATTTTTTTTCAAAACACTTAAAGGATTTCAAGTGGGTATGAAACATCCAGATTCCTTTTGTTCAAAAAGGCATATTCTGATAGAGAAGCATGTCGTTATTAGTGATGGGAAAAATCCAGAATGAGATAGTAATAAGCAGAATAGATGTTTTTTCTGCTGCTGAAGAGCAACAGATTAAGGGGGAGGACTTATGGTACAACATTCCCTGATAGACATTTTTCCACTTCAGTTCCTTCCAAACTATTTTCAAATTATTTTATCCCTTGCTCAACACAGAAGCCTTCTGAAGTTTCTTTATGCACCTGTGTGTCTTTTAACAGTCCTTCCCCAAAAAAGAAGCATGGTTCTGCATCTCTGCTGACCAAAGAGTCAAATCCATTTGCCATATTTTTTTCAGGGACTACCACAGTTTAAGCCATGCTGCTTTTCATGAGCCAGAAGAGTCCTGAGGACACCACAATGTCTCATGCAGCCCAATTAAAAGTTAGCAGGGCATATTAACCGTCCTTCAAGAGTGTCATTTCCAACAGACAATTATATTGGGGTCATTCTCTAATCTTTCATCCAATTCCCGATAGCTCATTCCTATAGAAAAATAAAAAAATAATAATGATGATGAAAGAGCATTCATATAATTCCATTGCTTAGGCAAACTAAGGAAGCTGATTTATATTCCCCAAGTTATCTAAAGATTGAACTGGCTTCAGAATTGTTTGATATAATGTTACTCTTATTTACTTTTAAAAATATTATTTTATTTCTGTTTTGTTATCTTATTATTATGTTAATAAGTTACTGTATGTGTTGAGTAGATGAATACAGGGAATATGATTCCTTACCAGTTTTACAACATATCTCATCATAGCTATGGCAGCCAGTGTACAATCGAGCTGGATGACTTCTTTCATCCCGAGCTATTTTTACAGGGTATTTCTGGAGCCGCCGAATAAGACCCTTCATCAAACCAAACTGGATGAGTTTTCTAAACAAGAGAAGAACATGCTCAGAGAAAGATGCAGAAATATTTAATAGCAATAGCGCTTAGTCTTATGTACTACTTCATAGTGCTTTTACAGCCCTTTCTAAGCAGTTTATAGAGTCACCATATTGCCCTCAACAATCTGGGTTCTCATATCTTGGAAGGATGGAAGGCTGAGTCAACCCTTGAGCTGCTCAAGTGAGCAGTGAGTTAGCCTGCAATACTACCTTCTAACCACTGAGCCACCACGGTTCTTAAGACACTGTGCAGTGCTTCTTCTTTTGCTATCCATCTAGATAGCTGCTTAAAACAATTTTGAGATCAGCAGGAATGGTATTATATGTATCGCTGGTACAGAAGCTTGTTCTTTTGTTCTGTTTTTTCTGTACTATACCACAGACTATTATTAGTCTTTCACACATGCATGGATTTTTTTTTTAATATAAATATCAAAAAAGATGTGAGAATACAAGAGTCTCTTCCATATTTAATGAGTAGAAATAATTATTTGGAGAGGGAATTACTCAAAGGACCATTTAAGATCAACCAACAGGCACAGAATTATCAAATTTCTACCTGCCATAATTGGCAGACAGTATATGATGTACATGTTACATGTTTGATGGGCCCTGACACAAATAGATCATGGCAATTATTTCTCTTTCCATATACCTCTAAGTTTTCTAAAACAAACGAATGCTTTGCCCAGTTGATACTAAAAGAGAAGTCTTATGCATCAAGAATGTCATTTTATGTGACTAAGTAATGGTATTGCTCCTAATCAAATAACCAGACATTTCTTACACACAGGTTTACTGAAAAGAATAGGATAGCAAAAAAATTAAAATAAGAAACTTCATATTTTGATTTAACTCATTATTATGTGATCTGGCAGCTGCAAGAAAGAAAAGGATATGTTTGGTCTGAAAATATATATCCATTTTAAGGAAGCGGTCCTGTGCTGTTTCTACCTGTCTAGATAGAGCCTTAGAAATTGTAGTTTGACAAATATGCTCAAGCAAAGGTCTTGGCCTTGTAGATGAGACAACAGTGATTAGATTGAAATCACACACATTTAGCCTTTAACTGCTCTATGCGGCATATAGCTGAATTATTGGTTTTCTGAAGGGAGGGAAAGCTTTCCTACCTTTCATCCACTCTCTGGAGTTGGAGGGTATAGCGGCAAATAAGGTCTCGAACAGTTGTCCCAGGGCTCAGTCCACAGTAGAGCTGGAAAACATCTCTCAAACTGGCTCGCTTGTGTCCTATAGAAAATAGTCACAGAACAAAATTGGGAAAGCTGTTGAAGATGTCTACCATCAAAATAGCTAAAAATTAAATTGCATTTAGTCCTAAATAAGAACTAAAAATAACTTTCCAAAACTGGATGCATATTAATATATACTGCCAAATATAGTTTATAGAACTGCTGTGGTCAGTGACGGTGCCAGCAATTAAATTGTTATGAGATTTTTATTTTGAACTGAAAGTCAGCCAAGAGCAAACCAATTCATTTTATCTGCTATATATTATTCATATGGCTACTTCTGTCATGAAATGATTGTTTTATGGAAATATATGTTACAATAGCTTAGTAAATAGCTTATATTAATAACCTTTGATTTTGTGCAATCTCTCCTAAATATTTTAACAGGAAGAATATCAACATGCTTGGTAAGTATGAGGAGAAGGACCAATTTTATACTAGTTCCTTCTGGATGAGGTAGAAAATACACACGTTTCTGAAACTATGTCCAACTCAACTCCTAAGGATGTAGTTTGAACTGATACAAACAGGGTTGCACTTTCAGCCATTCATGCTTCTTTACCTGGTTTTGTGACATATGAGAGACATTCATCTTGCAGGAATTTGTCATCTACTAAGTCCTGAACTTTAGGAGTTGTGCAGTAGACATTGGAGTACTGTGGGAGAGAAAAAAGATTTCAGTCAATAGTGATAGAGTTGCAGCATTTTAGCTATGCTGGAATTCCTATTAATTACTCATCAAAAGCATTCCAACAGAGTTCATAGTGGCATGTAATAATATAAGCACTACATGAAATAATCAAGTAACATCAAATAGCATTATAGTGTAGTATGTTCATTTAAAGTAATTATTAGTGAATTTTTGCCTTTAGGCTACATAACACTGTGATCACAGAACTTCTGCCATACCTGCAGCCTAAAATCTGGAATGCTAGAATAAAATCTGGAATATACATCCTGAAACCACATTTACAAAGCACCATTTGATCATGCATAATCATGCCAATATATCAACTTGATATTTTATCATCTCATTTCATCATATTGTATGTACATTCTACTCACCTGAAGTATTGAAACAAGAGTGACTACACTGTAGTATCTAACAATAAAAAGAAAAACAATTAGAAAGTAACAAAACATAGAAAACTATATGTATATTATAAGAAAAAGATAAATCCATTAAAGTAATAAATTATAGGAAAACTACCCTGTTTCTCCAACAATACGACCTCCCCCAATAGGAAGACCCAGCATACTTTATAGGCATAAAATCAAATTAAGCCCCTCCCCCCAAATTAAGGCCTATATTATACATGCGAAATGGGGGGAATGGCGGGGGGGGGGGGNGCGGGGGGGGGGGGCTGGCCATTAGAAAATACTTTTGTTGCCTTCCCGGATATGGTGCTGTCTGCGTTGACCTTGGCATTGGTGGGGCACTTCGTATCGTGAGACCTACCAACGCTGAGGTCAACATTCAAGCCATCGCAGCCTGCCCACCCGTGGTTGCAAGGGGAGGGAATTAAGTCACCCCCGAAAAGATGGCCTAGCCATTTTTTCGGGGGTCAAAAAAAAATAAGGCCCAGCCTTATTTTGTGAGAAACACGGCAGTATCACAGGATCTTGGGTATGTGATATTAACTGAAGGTAACCTTAATTAATTAATATGTTCCTCCCCTCTTCCAAATGGATTGATAGAAAATAAAACATATTCAAATACTGTTAACCCAGAATTGTCAAGTCCACTGAGATGGATTGTACTGGGGCAGAAACTGGTTCAAGTAGTTAAATAAATAATTCTAGCAGAAACCAGATTTTTCCATGATCGCATAAATATATGCATCACACTTTCTAGATGTTAATCTTCAAAAAAAGGACTTGTTTGGGAGATCTTAATAAAACTGTGTGCTTTTGAATCCATGTTGACTCCTGATGACTTCTTGGACAAATTCCTTCCCTTTTCCTGGCAAGATTTCAGAAGTGGGTTGCCGTTACTTTCTTTTACGGCTGAGAGAGAATGACTGGCCAAAAGGCCATCTAGCTGTCTTTGTTCCTTAGCTGAGACTAGAATGCAGTCTCCTGGTTTTTAATCTGGTACCTTATCTACCACCAAACTGGCTCAATATTAATCAAAGCAATAATCTCTAACTAAATTAAATTAATTGCTGTAAAATATATTATTATTAAAATTAAATAAATTTGCATAAATTTCCATTTATACAAACCATTCTCATTTATACACAAATGTTTTCCACACAGAAATATACAATGCATGTGTAAACATACTTCCCTCCCTCATTCCAACAGAAAACAAACAGTTAAGATGTTGAAAAGAGAAGGGAACAGAAAATGAAGAGAAACAAGGGAAAAAAGTAGACTCCACTAGAAAAAAAAAAACCCAAAAGAAAAATCCTGTTTCTACTTTACAAAAGTTAAATTCAGACAGAAACTACAGCTGCTCAAAACATCTCCACCCATGATTTCTGGCCGTTTTTGCTTCTTGCTTAATTAATGAATGTCAAGGCCCTGTCACACTGCCCAACGGATGCAAAACGTTTGTAAAAAGGACACAGCGGACGAGCAAAATGTTCCATCCGTTGTTATCCGCTCTCAAAAGGGGCAAAAAATTTGCATAACCAGAGCAGATAACACGGAAAGGAACGGATGGGGGGAGGACGGCAGAGCAGATGGAATATGGATGCAGAGGCGGAAGCCTAGCGGATGGGACGGATGGCAACAATCCGCGAGGCTTCCGGGGGACCTCAGCAAAGCGGATGCAGAACGGAAAGAGGGATGCAGAGCGGACGCCGAGCGGATGAAGCGGATGCACAGCGGATGACGGAAGCCCTCCGGATGCAGAATGTTCACTGTGCACGCAGGGGGATGTATTGCGTCAGCCCGCGGATATAAAGGAGCAGCCTCGGAAGCAGGTCACCATTCAGAGGAAGACCTGCATCCAGACACATCGAGTGCCTTGCCAGCCTGCCCTGCCTGCATGATTGCTGCCAGCCATCCTGCCAGTCTCCCTGCCTGCCTGCTGCCAGCCTCCCTGCCAGCCTTGCTAATGCCTGCCAGCCTTGGTGCCTGCCTGCCTGCCAGCCTCCCTGCCAGCCAGCAACCCCACAACCATGGGGAAGAAGAGAAAGCCTCAGCCATCTGCTGCCAGCCCTGGCAAGAGAGGGCACCCTCCCGCCCCCTGGCCCTCACTCTGCTTCTGCTGGGGCTTCTGTAGCACGGGCTCGCTCTTTCTGTGGCTGGGGCTTCTGCTGCTTCTGCTTCTGGAGGAGCTGATGATGCTGCTCCTGGTGGTGGTGCTTTGCTGGTGCTTACTCTGGCTGAAGCTGCTCCTCATCCTGCTGGTCCTGCCTCGTGCTCCTGGACTTGCTCGTCCTGCTCGTGCTCCTGGTCTTGCTGGTCCTGCTGCGTGCTCCTGGTCCTGCTGGGGCTCTGGTGCTTACTCTGCTGCTGCTGATCCTGGTCCTGCTGTGGCTGCTGCTGATCCTGCTGCTGCTGATCCTGCTGCTGCTGCTGGTGGGTGTGGAGGAGCAGCCCCTACAACCTCGAAGTCCCTCTGATGAGGGCCCATATGGCCCTGCCAGAGGAAGAGGCAGACGCATGATAGGGAGAAGAGGCAATACTCCACTGAGGAGGAACACGAGGATGAGGTGCTGGAGTGGCTGAGAGAGAATGACTATCTGTGGCAGAAGGGACACCGCTGTAAGGGACACCAAAAGGAAGCAGGCTGCTTGGAGAGAGAAGGCGGAGAGCCTGGGCTACACATCGGATGTGTCCTTGGCTGGTGGAAGACATGCACACCTGGTACGGAAGCTGCACCTCAAGAAA
Organism: Laticauda laticaudata; assembly: GCA_004320025.1. Lineage (NCBI taxonomy): Eukaryota > Metazoa > Chordata > Lepidosauria > Squamata > Elapidae > Laticauda > Laticauda laticaudata. The sequence goes on from BHFT01033612.1 coordinate 54,274, forward strand.
TCTGGCCAGGCCAACGGTTAAGCTGACGGACAGAGAGACCTACGTCATGGCCAGGTGCAGCTTCCTGGAGGGTGAGATTTGCCACCCGAGGAGCAGCAGCAGCCCCTCTCACGACCCTCTCTCTCCGGCAGCCTGCTGAGAGCCAGTCCTCTTCCGGCCGAAGTCAGCTCCTGTCTCCAGGCAGGTTTCTGTGGAGTCTCCCACGGCGGAGAACCGCGGACAGATGTTGTAACCGTGGTGGAGCGTGTGGAGGACTCCCTGGTGCAGTGGGAGAAAGGAGACGGCACGTCCACCACAGCCCTACCCTGCATCCACCCCCAGCTCCACTCCACAGAAAGCAGAGAGCCAGACAGGAGGGGCAGAGCCACACTGTCCTGCTGGAGATCAGGGACACGCATCCGAGCAGCATAGATCTCTCTCTCAGCTGATCCAAACCGACTCCTCATCCTCCAACCGCAAGCCCTTCCTCACCTATGTCAACCAGACCTCCACGGACATGGAGGAACCCAGTACCAGGTGGTGAAGGACTGGATCACCGAGCTGCTTCACAACCCTCCAGACCAGCTGAACCTGCCTCCCACCCAGTCCAGGTCTGCTCCTCCTCCCCAGGTGATGTCCCTCCCATTTCCAAGGCTTTCAACAGGCCCTCACCTACCAGGGCTACGGCTAGCAGGAGGTCCAGCAGCACAGGCAGCAGCCTTCCCAGTCCAGACACAGGCTCACCGGACACCGTTGCCACGGTTCCACTGATGCCACGATGCCACCACGACGACATGACACCACCGATGCCACCCACGACACTGATGCCACCCACGCCAGTCTTACCCAGCTGCAGACCAGACAGCCCCACTACACTGCTCCTTCCTCCACCCACAGCCAAGCCTGGCCTCAGTACATCTGTCCTTGGTACTGGGGCTGACAGCCCATGGCATGGAGGAAGGAGCTCTCAACATCACGGGGCTGAGCCAGCTGTCGCGAGAGCTTCCTCAACACACCGTCACCTGTTGTCCTCTCGGGGCCAGGCCCCCAGTGGCCTTCAGACCAGCAGCACCAGCCACCTCCACAGCACCTGGACCCTTCACCCTGAGACTGAGAGACACCTCCGAGTGACCAGAAAGAGTGCCAGAGACTGGGGTGCTACCTGTAGACTTTATTTGGACACTTGACTTGGGTCATTTTTCTTTTACAGCTGTTATTAATAAAGTTTATCTTTTGCTTCACACACTTGCTTCATTATTTATTTAATAAAGTCTTGTGGAAACTTTTAGAAATAGTTTAAGCCTTTGCATGCTTTGGGATGGGTAAGGATAGCAGTGGGATGGGCAGGGATACCTTTGGATGGGTAATAGCTGTGGGATGGGCAGGGATACTTTGGGATGGGTAAGGATAGCAGTGGGTGGGCAAGGATACCTTTGGGATGGGTAATAGCTGTGGGGGATGGGCAGGGATACCTTTGGGGATGGGTAAGGATAGCAGTGGGGTGGCCAGGATCTTATAAATACTTTGGGATGCAGAATAGCTTTGTGGGATTGGGGCAGGTACCTTTGGGGATGGGTTAAGATAGCTGTGGGGATAGATAAACCTCCAGTGCAAGCATAGTGGGACTGTATGGTCCACCCTCCCAGGTGCCACACCTATGGCCCTTCATTATCAATACTAATGTAAGCATTGATCCACACATTTGAAACATAAACACAACTCTTTATTAAATGCCCTGTTCACTGTAGGCCCCACCCAACATACATGGCCCAATCTCATCAGTGTGATGAAGACAGGCTGAAGGAAGCATCCATTAATCATCCCACATCCTGTCTTGGCACTCCACTGCTCCAGCTGGGGAGTTGCACCAGTGTTTCAGGAGGTTGCGCCTGCTTCTTCCTGTCACATGAGGCTCTGTTGGGGCCTTGCACATCCTCAGTGTCTATCAGGTTTCGCCCTTGCCTCCATTCCCCAGGCTCCATGTCCCCATTGCGTTGTTGGAGGTCCACGAGCCTGTTCTGCAAGACTGAGGTGCGGGTGGCAGGATGCAGCAAGCTTCCACGATCCTCTTCACGGTCTGTGGGCGATGCTGCATGGTGTGAGAGTACCTGGAACATGTTGGCCAGGATGCCAAAGGCGTTCTCCACCACCCGCCTTGCCCTGGACAGCCTGTAGTTGAAGATCCTTCTTTCACGGGTGAGGAGTCTGAAGTGTATGGCTTAATGAGGTAGGTTCTGAGGGAGAAGGCGTCATCCCCACAATGAAGTAGGGCACATCTTGCGTGTCTTGGGCAGGGGGTCTGGATCTGGGAAGCCCATGATGAGGTTGCGTTCCAGCCCTCCTTGAGGTGACTGGCGTTGTATACTGGGCAATCTTGAACATGAGCCGTTGCCTGAAGCATCGATGCCATGAACTTGTAGTCAGCATCGACCATGGCAAAAGGGACAATGCTGAAGAAGCCCTTGTAGTTGAAATGGACCCCGACTTGGCTGGTGCTTTGCAGGCCAACGTGCTTGCCATCTATGGGCTCCAACGGTGTGTGGGAAGTTCCACTCTGATACCACTGCTCTGCAACTTTCTTCCAGCCTTGTTCAGTGGTGGGGCACTGGAGGAGCTCCTCCAGGTATTCTTCGATGATGGCCTGCCACACTTCACTGATCACAATGCTGATGGTGTTGTGTGGCACCCTCCAGCCATAACTGCATGCTCCTGTAGGTGGTCCCTGAGGCCAGGTGGCGCAGAGTGAGTGCCACCTTGAGCCCAGGGTCCAGGCTGGCCGGAAGTTGGTGTTTGCCTTGGTCAACCTGAGGTGTCAGCCGCTGCACAACTTCGTAAAACATGGCTGGCGGCATCCTCATGAAGTTCTGGAATGCACGAGGGTCTTCGTTCGCTGAGCTCCACCATCAGCTTGTTGTACAGTCCGTACTCTGTCTTCTCCGATCCATCTTCGGACCCAGACGCTTCTTGCTGCCTCCTTTTCTTCCCGTAGAACAGTTGAAAGAGCCTGTAGATGGCTTCACACTGTTGCAGAACGATGGTGGCTACCAAAAGGAGTTTGTTACGATCCATGGTGGACATGACTGGATGCTGTGGAAGAGGAGAGGCAGATGAAGGCTGCAGAGGTCTGCACAGCTGGGCTGAAAGTGAGATCCAGGTGAGTTGCTCCCCTTTTTATAGGCAATATAGGTTTTCCACTATGGGTCCCTTTGCATCCTCTAGGCATCCTCTAGATATCCTTAATATCCCAGAATAGGTCCCCTCTGCGAACGTTTTTTCTGTTTTAAATGCTTTCTTTGCGAGCTGCATCTGCTTTCATCCTTTCTCCATCCGTGCTAACTAACGCTGCGCGTCCGTTCCACGTCCGTCTCCCTTCCTCCCTGCGTCCGAGGCGATTTGAGTTGCAGCGGATGCACAGCGGATGCCTAGCGGATATACGCGGATGCGTAACGGATGCAGAACGGATGTCCCCCGTATGCCTAGCGAATGCAGAACGGACGCATTGGATACATTTTCCGCTCAAAGAGTTTTGAGCAGCTCAAACCCTCTGAGCGATTGAACATCAATAGACGGATCTGACGGATAGAGAGGAAGCAAAATGGAGGCAGTGAGTACAGAACGAAGCATCGCGTTAACCAACGGATGGCAAGTGTTTTTCTCCGTTTTACATCCTCTTTCCATCCATCGGTGCAGTGCGACAGGGCTTCAGATGACATTTCCACTTCTCCAATTTACAGTACGTGGAGAAAAGCTGTTGGTTAAATACTGTAACCTATGGAAATATTAGGAAGATGATTAAAGTTGCAGAATTAGGGTAAAGGAAGAGCCTTAGTGTATGCTATTTTTTAACCATGGTCAAAACAGTATTAGATGAATACACAAGAAAAATTATGTAGCTGTCAAAAAAGAACCAGAATCTAATGTAAACAGGATATTAAAAGTGGCTGCTGGAATGTTATATGTTACATTGTGTTACAACCTGTCACAATAATGTAATGTAAAGCACTCTTTTTCCTTTCCTGTAATCAGTTCCAGTAACTTTTTCTTTTGTGCACCTAGCACTCACAAAAGGTTTTGGACAGCAATTCGAACCAAATTGAGTTCCACATCTGCTTCAGCTGATATTTTCTGAACATGCCGAAATCCATCAATATATGGCAGGATCTATTATGAGAGAGGATGTATACAATGAATGTAAGGTTAAAGATGCATAAATATAAACCATTTTTTCTTCATAAGCTAAACCAGAAAGACAGAAATAAGATGAGAAAATATTCATATAAAAAAACCATTTGACTTCATCAGAAGAGTGTTTTAAGCATTTTCACTTTGTTTGTTTGGTTATCAAATGCATATACCTAGTTGCCCATCTCATTAAATGTGACTGTTGCATGTGAACTACAGTTAAGTGGATGGCAGAGGCAAATAAGGTCTGCTGCCAATATTTTACTAATTGCTTAATTGATCAGAATTGACAGGTGAAAACATTAGCTGGGTGGGGCATTTTAAAAATTTAAATAAAATACTCTAAAAACACCCAAAATAAATACAACTACTGAAATAAATACATGGGCAGTTAACAATAATGCCAGGAAATTGGTCCCTGAGCACAGTCAGCTCTGCAGGCTCAGGAACACAGCGTTTTATGAAAGGCTAACAAAGTTGGAGCTATTTTAATCTTTGAAGAGAGGATATTCCAGAGAGCAGAAGCTACTGCAGAAAAGATATATCTTCTAATCTCTACCAGTCAACATTGTTTGGCTGATCTGCACCAGGCCCAATCCCCAAGATTGGATGGGTACAGACTTTTGGAAAAAGGTGGTCCTTCAGGTATCATAGATGCAAGCCATGCTGGGCTTTAAAGGTGGCAACTAGCACTTGAATGGTACCCGGAAATATACTGGTTATCAATGTAGCTCATGCAGTAGCGGTCTTACATGTGTCAATATCTGGCACCATTTGCTACCTGTATAGTCATTTTCCTTTTGGGCAGTGGGATTTTCAGGCACTTAACAGTTGTTATCAGAATGACAAAAGCAGCATTTTAGCATTGTGCCACAATGCTAGTCTCCTTGAATGTGTAATGTTACAATGCATACAGAAAATGGGCAAAGATTGTATTGGTGCTGCTTGCCTCATTTTAACATTTCTCCCCCTTTGACCCTATGTAAGCACCACTGCTTTTGTGCTGAATAAAGTGTCAGCATTCCAGCAACCCTCCACTCCAACCAATAACTCTGAGACAGACATCTCTCTAAGGTTCCCTTATCTGGATAGTAATTGGCACATCTGTGGAATCCCGAATCTGAAAGTTTCAGGCTTCCTTGCAAAAGTCAAAACTACAAATCCCTCTCCCCTTAGCCATCATCACATCACATGGTCCAATCACCATCCATCCTAAAGTAAGATTCCCATTTCATTATGCACCACACTCAGTGACTTTGAACCAGCAAAAGAATTTTATTTTGTCTAACTAGATATACTCAAAATGAATTCCTCCCTCCCACTTTCTCAGGCTCAATTGTGGCAGCATGGGAGCATCGAATCTCAATGTGGCTTCCAAAGCTGACACAAATATATTAGCAGATACCTAGTTTTAGGGAAACAATGTGTGCATATTCATATCTACATCCATATGCTTCATTCAAGTTTAACTCTCTTCACGTGCACACAAATAACAGCACAGGTTAAGTAAATTTCAGTTTCAATTAACCTGACATTGATATCTAAAATACAGGTAGTCTTTGCTTAGCATATGGTCACTTAATAACCAATTATGATGGATCTCAAAAAGTATACTTACAACCCATCCTTGAAGTTAACCTTCCTGCATCTCAATGCAATCACATGATCCCATTTCAGCTGCTTGGAAATTGGTTTGCTTTTAAGACCAGCTGTAGCATCCTGTGGACATGTGACCATGATTTACAACTTTTTTTTTGCCATTTATAAAGTTCATGGGATCCTGCTACCTTTCTTAAAAAGCTCCATTCTGATGGATAATATTCTCATTAAATATGCAATTAAATAAATACAGAGGTATTAAGGACACAGAATTGCAGTCTGAATCTTAAAGCAAGGAAACATTTTGATAGAACCCTTTCAATACAATGAGGACAAGCTGAATAAATTTGCACACATTCAATCTGCTTGGAGAGAAATTGTTTTCAATTCTTAATCCCTCAGAAGTTTAATTCATGTGTGTGCGTGCAGGGGGGCGGAATTGAAGGCAACTTCTCCTTCCAATGTTGATGTTATTGTGAAATCCATTGGTGGGATTATTTCAGGTTAATTTTTTGCACTGACCTGTTGAGTAGTGAGGTCCCATTGAGAATTTAAAAAGTCATCTTTATCTTGGGTGAAGACAGGGACGTCATATTCTTGTACAATGGGGGGATCTGGACGTTGCTCAATCACTTTCAGGTGAATTGTGTTTGATTCATCTATGAAAAGGGGCAGTGCTTATCTCAATGCAAGATTATACTATCACAACAGGCTTGCTGGAATTGAAACACATCAGACAACAATAACAGACACTACTTTATAGAGCACAATTAGACTGGGCGTGCAATGGGAGTGTTCACATTGCAACCACGATTAAGTTTTAATGTTGAATGTACAGAATTTTCAAACCAGTGGGGAATCGGATAACCCAAGTGAATGACACTCCAAACCAATAGGATAGTGTTACAGTATAGCCTATCCACTTTATTGTCTTACAGCATGTTACCCTTAGCACTAGAGAGTATATTCAAATTATGCAAAACCCAAGGACAATTAGTGTCTTTTCCTTAATCATGTCAATTTATAAGAACCAGAGTATATTTGTAAAGAATAGTAAGACCTTCCTTCAAAGAACCAACATCTAACACTTTGTGGATCCTTGATCTAAACAATGGTTGTGTCTGAGAACTGTGAGGTAGAGAATACTGCTTGGGAAATAATGCCTCCCTTACCAACCAACAATAGAAATTACAGTATACTGTATGCTTAAGAACATCGATACAGAATTCTTCCTGCTATTGAGCAAAATCATATTCTTATCTACTTTACCTGTTCATATTGAGATATATAGATGTGGAGAAGGCAGCACTAAATAGTAAGTGTCCTTCTTTCTAAATGTGCTGCATGGTCTTATCTGCCCAAGAATCACAAGCCTGAATTTTAATAAGCTCTGTTCCAAAATATATGTTGTAACAATATGCTTGGTTAAAATACCAATAGGCAGAGTGCATTTGCCTGTAGCATTCAGTTCTTCAAGTAGAATGGTCATGATGGGTATCAATTTTTGCTTGCTCTCATCATTGGAAATGAAGCCACTTTCAAGCTAGGAAAGAGCACAGTTGATGATTAATTACAATCAAACTACTGATTATAGCATGTAGCAATAGCATGATAGACTGTGTGCCGCACTAAAAGAAAATATGATTTCATTCAAATAAACCTGAGCATATTTTTTAAATCAATAAGAAAATGGAGACTCAAAAATAGAATTAAGCTTTTATGCATATCATTATTACAGTCAGAGAGTGATGAAAGGTTAGGCATAAGAAATAGTGATTTATAGATGAATAGTCTTGAAATAAGTTAAAAACTGTTTGACTTTTACAGCATACAAAGTACCCCAGGAAAGCAGCATAAGTGTTTGAAGAATACTTCTGAAATAGTACTACTTTGTTGCAGGAAATAGAATAGCAGGTATAAAAAAACCATATGCAGTTATACTCTACAAATTTTAATAAGACTGTATAAACTACTGCAAAAGCTTCCAGAGTGCATCAGCAAAGGACTGGAAGTGAAATGCCTGTTGTAATCAGCTAACCGGTAGCTATGACATTCCATATTCATCATACAAGTTCATCAGGTGTCGAAAAGGACCCTCTAAAAGAATGCAAACGACCAGTCTGCAAGGAATATAAATCTTTCCATTCCCCATTATTCTGTCAGAGCTGAAGAAACTTCTTGGATGAGAAGCGAAATGTCTTTGAAAGAAAAAACAAGAAAGTTCAGTCGTCTCCTGAAAAAGGAGTGACAACCATGGCCTGGATGACTGAGAATCTCTATAGACCTTTGGCTATAAAATTTGGGATGAACACCCTTTGAATGGCGTGAGAGCAAGAACGGATTTCCAGGAAAAAAAATTGCAGACTACAGGAACCAGATGACTCTGAGGACACATATAAACCTCCAAGTGCTTCAACAGCCCTCTAAAAAGATGCAAATTACCAGCTGTCTGCAAGGAATATAAATCTTTCTATTTTCCACTATTCTGTCAGAGCTGAAGAAGCTTCTTGGATGAGAAGCGAAACGTCTTCAAAAGAAAAAACAAAGTCCAGTTGCCTCCTGAAAAAGCACCTTTGGAACATTCACCAGATGTCACTCAAGGACTTAGAAGTCCTAAACAATGTATCAGGTTTGCCACTGACTAGGCATTAGAGAAGGGACATGGTGGCTCAGTGGCTAAGACACTGCGTTTCTCAATCAGAAGGTTGGCAGTTCAGCGATTTGAATCCCTAGTGCTGTATAATGGAGTGAGCTACCATTACTTGTCCCAGCTTTGCCAATCTAGCAGTTCGAAAGCACATAAAAAATTCAAGTAAAAAAATAGGGACTACTTTGGTGGAAAAGTAACAGCGCTTCATGCACTTTAGGTGTTTACTCATGCTAGCCACATAACCACGGAGACATCTTTGGATAGTCCTGGCTCTTCAGCTTAGAAACAGAGACAAGCACTGCCCTCGAGCCGGAAACAACTAGTATGTATATGTGGGGGAACCTTTACCTTTACCTAAAGGCCCTGTCCCACTGCACTTACGGATGCAAAGAGGATGTAAAATGTTAAAAAAAGCTTGCCATCCGTTGGTGACCATCGTTGGAAAACGCTGATATGCATCACAGTTGTGTAATCATTGCTACGTGATTTCATACGCATCTATCCGAATCCAGCATCTTTGATCCACTGAGACTTCATCTGCGCAAAGAAGTATTTGAGCTGCACCATAAACTTATCCGTGAACGGAATCGAACTTTCACGCCGTGTACCGATGTAATCCGTGACATCCCAGCAACAAACCATTCCTATGTTCCGGTATTATCATCCATTAAACCAGATTCGCTGTATCCTCTCTAGCATACCTTTGGGCCTCTCAGCAACTCACATTTCCGCTGCAGCTGAAAACGAGAAAAAAGGAAGGAAACCAAAAGGATTACAGGAAATGTTTCTTTTTTTTGTACCAAAAAAAAGGGCATAGTAGCACAAGGAAATAGAAAGGCATGCGCAGGTGGAACGGTTTGCATCGATATACAATTGGCCGCGCGGTATCCCCTTTCTTTGTTTTGGCGTTACGTGATGCTATTGCCGCTAATCATCCGGACTATGCGTCCACTTCGCAATTACTCCCCAGAACCCTTTTTGGAGTGTCATCGCTTTCATCCGCTAGGCTTCCTATGAACATTTCCATTTAAACATCCCCGCTACATACTACCCACGGTCCATTCTCTTCCGTTATTTTCCGTTCTGTTTATGCAAATTTTCACCAGCTTTTTGGAGCGGATGACAATGGCCAAAATTTTGCTTGTCCGCTGTGTCCTTTATGCATATGTTTTGCGTCCGTCGGCCAGTGGGACCGGGCCTTAAGCGTTAAGAGAAAAAAAATGAAGAGTGAAGACAGGGTGCTTCCATGTTGCCTTTTTGTCACACTGCTTACTGTGTGCTTGGAAGACCATATCCCAAAGGTCAGACTGCCCTAACCCTGCTGGCATTTTATAAAAGCACTGAAGACCTGGAATATGCTACAGAGTCTGGAGGTTGGGAGAATAGAAGCTGCACTGAGAGGATTTTGATGATACTTTTGTCTGGATTTATCACTGGCATTCACTGTTGTTTTTTATCCAGATTAATATTGCTTTTTTAATGTTTCTAATGTTAATGTTGTTCATGTTTTTAATGTTAGCTGCCCAGAGTTGTATTTATGGGATGAGTGGAAATAAAGTATAATATAATATCATAAAAATCTATATACATTTGACAGCAGAAATGAAGGGTCCATTTTTAGGCTATTTCTAACCTCCAAAGTAGTAAGGTAACCTGCTAATTTCTTCACAATTGGTTCCAGTGCACAGGTCTTAGCTCTAGCATCACAAACGAAGCCAAGGTTGAAGTGCAAGGCATTCCGGGTGTATTTCTTATGTTCAATGCAAACTGGGCAACCAATGAGCTTTTTTTCCATAGCTGTACTGGATTGTTGTGGAGCAGGGGAGAGAAAAAGAGAAAACAATTAACTTTCCAGTCCCCAAAATACTGAGCAATTGTATTTCTTCAACAAGTAAGCCTTTTCTTACAGTGCTCCTGCATAATACTCACACTGTGATAAGCTTATTTTGGAGTTCGGGTTTGGTGATGATATATACTTGCACTGTATCAAATAACTCTCGGGAAATAAAATCCTCTGGTACCTGCAGGAACAAGACAGAGCTGTAAATAATTAATAGACAAACAAATCAATAAATAATGACCTTAACTTTTAGGGCTACACTATTTTTAAGCTATGGTGTCGTGTTTTTCAAACAAAGGTGAAAAAACATTTTATCCACCACTGCAAAAACAAAATACGCAATCAGAAATTAAAAAGACAAGCAGATGCAAAATAAGAAGCTTTGATACACTTAATGAAAGGCTTCCTGACAAAAGGCCCCCCCCCATGAATGGCAGCACTATGTTTTCTTGAGCTTGGCTTCAACTCCAGTCAAGAATAGTAAAGAGCAAATCTAAAATCTTGGACAACTGAGAGCAGAAAATAACAAATGAGACAGGTAGGTTTTGCACAACTGACCTGATACGTTATTTTAGGGCCCAGTGTTGGGTGGAATTCACTGAAAAATATACACTCAATTTTGCTGCTGATTTCCATGGCTGTAACTGAAAAAGATGAAATACACAGAAATGAATCTATAGCTACGTGTGGGAAAATTTTTTTGAAGTATCACTCTTGCTTTCTTTAATCCAATTTCAAGGCTATCTGACTCTCTGATGACTCTGTGTGGCTTACAATTAAAGAAAAAAGAAATCATGGCCAACTGGAAGGACAAAACACTTAGCTATAACCAAACTTAACTAAAGAAAACTCCAAGTTTTCTACCCAAGGCCTGAAAGAATCACTCTACCCAATGCCTGAAATTTGCTAAACATCATAAATGTGGGAGTTGCATGAATCTCTAGGGAGATATTGTTCCAAAAGGCGCAGGCATTGCAACAGAATTTGCCTACCTTCTGAATCCTAGAAAACAACATTGTTTAATCGCACAGGTCCAATAGTCTGGGACAGGCTGATCTAACAGGTTCTACAGATAGGTGGGCACTGATGAGCCAAAAAAACACTCAGAAAGTAATCTGATCGCAGCAATGGACTAATAACGCCCTCTAGAACCAGATTATATCTCATCTGCCCTAAGAGAAAATCTAGATCTAGTGTGAACTGTTGTGCATGATGTTCATGACGACTTAGGACAGGTCTGCAGTTGTCATAGTGGCCATAAACTCCTGAGTTGCCTCAGACTCAATATCACCAGCTCAACTTTCTCTGAATGGACATATGCCCCAAGCCTGCTGACTCACATCTAGGAAAAGCTTTATGGTAAGAACAAACATTCTTTAGGGTACAACAAGAACAAAACCATATTGAAAGATGGATAAAGGAGACCACCGAACAAGGAGTAAAGGAGGATATGGCTGAAGAATTCAATCTCCGTTATACTATTTGGAAAACCCTGCATAGGTGGAGGGCTGGAGTGTCTAGGTGTAAGATCAAGATGTGTAAGCAGAGGCTTTTAGCAGATAACAACATGCTGCGTGAATGCAGAGAAATGCACACCCTACCCCATCTGCTAGTATGTTAGCTACTCTCAGAAACATATACTGATAATGACTTATTTTTGCCCAACAACAAAATCAAGGTGACTTCATCCTGTCAGTCTGAAGTTTGATCTCGACACAGGAAAAAAAACAAACATCATCAGCTGATAAACTGATGTCTCAAGAATTAGCAGCCTCAGGGTCTCAAGCACTGGCTTAGTAATGAAATCCAGCAGCTCAGGCAGGAGAGATGCTGTATAATATGGTGGGCAGTGCAATAGCAATATGTATTCCTTGGAAGCCAACTTCAAACCAGATAGGGATTAGCTTAGTGACCCACAATGCTTGCTTAAAGGGGGCAGCAGAGAATGCCAGGATTGTCATTTGCTAAGCAATGCTGTCACATGATATTTCACTTCGTGACAGAAATCCCAGTCTCAATTACCACAAAAAGAAGAATGGAGCAGACCCATGGTCACAGCCAGCATCTGTGATGCCGCAGGGAACTCAAGTGGCTTGAGCAGACCAGGCAGCAGTTGGAAGAACTTGCCCTATTTTTATGTGGAACAAATTTCACAAAAGCAGAGCTGTCACTTACGAGGTTAACTCATATTTCTGTAATCTTATCTCCTGCCCTGAATATGTATGTAACCTAAGTACTAAGCTTACATTCTGCCTAATTTTAACTTATCACTGGAAGACTAGCACAACTATCACACTGAGTGAATTCACTTACTAGCGCATGTAACTAAGAAATCAGGATGTGAGTGGTCTGTGATTTATTACAATCTTGTACAAACCAGAACTCTACTGAATTATTCTTGTTCATTGAAGATTAAATGAATCACAGATGAAACTGTCAAGATTTGAATCACCAGTAGTCAAAAAGAGCCAGAGGGAGTAATCAGTGCATTTTGTGAAATGCAATTCAAAACTGTCATTTGAACAACATAGAAGACAGCCCCTAGCACTCTCACTCTCCCATTGACAACATAGAAATGCTATACTACTGAGTACCTACAAATCGCCCTTCTATTTCCTAAGGTCCATATTTTCCAAGAGGGCAGGACAATATCCCATAATAGCAGTTGGTATATATCTACCCACTCTGAGAATGGCTTTATCTTGGCCATTCTTCTTAGCAATCTTCTAAGTTGGCTGAAAACAAGTGCCCTATATCTTCCCATTTACGCATGCACAAATTTGTAAACTTATAGTGCTTGGAGATTAATCTACCTACCACAGTCCATCCATGTATTTACTGTTTTTCAGACTTGGCAACTTGAAAATGTTTGGACTGCAACTTTCCCAAATTTCGGGAGTTGAAGCCCGTGCATCTTAAATTGCCAAATTTGAAAAATCACTGTTTTAGTTACCAGCCAGTCCGCATTTCTTTAAATATAACTAATTCCCACAATTCTGGCAGAGAGCGTTTTTTTTTGTTTTTTTTTTTAAAGAGCTGGCGGAAATGACTTGGTGGAAGAAACTTACAGATCAAACGCTATTCTTGCCTTTAATCAATGATCAAACTGCCTATGACGTTACAGGGGTGTTATTGCTCAAGAATGGCCGATTTAATGCGGAGTCCCCTGAAGTAGGTAGGAAGTTACCTAGACTTGAGGGTTGCGTAAACTCCTAAAATCCCCGCCAGAATCGTGCGCCGATGGAGAGAAGAATCGGGAGCCTTCACTCTCTCTCTCTCTCTCTCTCTNTGCGCCGATGGAGAGAAGAATCGGGAGCCTTCACTCTCTCTCTCTCTCTCTCTCTCAGGTAGCCAAGACCAAGCCACAGGCTCTGCACCTACCGGAAGAGCACGGCCAAAGTGCGCATGTGCAAGGCTAACTCCAACTGGGCGAGCGAAAAAGCTTGGGGGGCGGGGGGAGCGATCTCACAGCGCCTGCGTCTTGGTGGCCCCGGAGAAAAAGACAAGCTTCCTGCAGGTCTCCGCTCGCAAACGTGCCTCCCCGACCTCGCCCGCCGGGAANTCTTGGTGGCCCCGGAGAAAAAGACAAGCTTCCTGCAGGTCTCCGCTCGCAAACGTGCCTCCCCGACCTCGCCCGCCGGGAACCGTCCTGCACCAAAGCGAAGTCCCGAACGGGAGTTAACGAACGCGCAACGCCCGTCGCGTGCCGCCCACTTCGCTGTCTTCCAGAGGATTTTTCCGCCCCCTCCTTCCCCCCCTCCCGATGATGGGCAGCGCGGCTCAGCCTCTCAGGCGCAGAGACCGGCCCGCCAGGGGAGGAGGGAACGTATGACAAGCTGGGTGGACTCGCCCAATCAAAAGGCATGGGGGAACTTCCTTGGCTTCCCCGGAGTTGATGCTCCTTTTCGGATGCTGCTCTTCTCGGCGGAGGTGAGTTCTTTGGAATCTTCCCGCCCCCCCCCCCCCCAGGCGGTTNCCCCCCCCCCCCCAAGGCGGTTGGATTGGAGGGGCGCTTTGCTCAAAGCCTTGTGGGGCGGACCAGGGCAGGCCTGCCGAAGGGGCTGGGCTCTGCTCTGCTCTGCCTGGGGTTTCCAGGGCTTGGGAGGCTTTTTGAGGGGTGGAACAGCAAGCAGCCCTGGAGCTCAACGCTCATTCTGGCAAAAAGGGGAACCGAGGGTGTAGTCCTTGATGTGGTGGAGGCCTCGGCTCCACACCTCGTGTCCTACACACCTTACCGCCTGTGCCCGTTGCAATGCACAGTGTCGGGTGGGCACGGCTGGAAGGGGAAGCTGCGGCTTCATCCGCGGAGGATGCGGGTCCTCCGGGTGCTGTCAAACCAGGTGCGGCGGAAATGATTCACGAGACTGGGCCTCGCCGTTCGGGACGGAGCCCTGAGGAGGAGGGTGTGTGTGTGTGTGTGTGCGTGTTGCTTTCGGNATTCACGAGACTGGGCCTCGCCGTTCGGGACGGAGCCCTGAGGAGGAGGGGGTGTGTGTGTGTGTGTGCGTGTTGCTTTCGGCAGCTTAGCTTCTCACCTTTTCCTTTCTTCCTTTTAGCTGCCACTTCCACTTTCGATTGTGCCCCGAAGATACGCGGCGCAGACTCGAAATGCGGGCTGCCCTGGACTTCTTTTCCGAAATGCTCAAGGGGGGGGGGGGGGGGNGCTGCCCTGGACTTCTTTTCCGAAATGCTCAGGGGGGGGGGGAGCTTTGCCTTGCCACTGAAATAAAGGAAAGGAAGCCTATGGCGTCTGTCTCTTTGCCTTCATACTATAATTCAGAGAACAGCCTTGGCGAAAAGAGGGTGGTGTTATTTGTGGTTCAGCATCTTATAGGAACTCAGCCAATAAGCTAGCTAGCGCGTTGAACGATATGTTTTTTATTTGTTTCGGCATACCTGAACAAGGTATGATATGAAAGCCTACTGGTCGGGTCAACCTGCCTTAAGGTCCGCCAAATTTCTTGGTTCCAGCCTCATTTCTTCTTAATCCCATGGTTTTATTTAATTAAGGTTGTATCTCTATAGATGCACCTTCTTACAAAGCTTGGGGGTTTAATTCTCCACTCAGGACGTTTTCATTTATTACAACATCCCCATAGGTAAAGCAAATTTGTGGCAAATTGAATTTGCATATTATACATTTAGGTTTCCAAAATAGCCTGAACTGTTACAGGATATATAGAACTGTAATTCTGAGCAATGAGTTCCCACTATGAAAGTTTGGAAGAAACTCATGCACTTTTGATTATATATTTAAGTTGCTTGCCTATTCCTTCGGGGGCAAATAATTTAAACAACGGATTCTGAAATGTCAGAATAGATCTCAGGGTGATAGCCTTGGGCAAATTGCCATCGCTTAACAGTAAAAATGAACAGAGGAAAAATATTTCGATGTTTCTATATTTATATAATCTTGACCAATAAAAATTGGGTGAACGGATTGCAAACTGTATAGGGCATACAAATTAAAAAATAATCCACTGGTGTTTTCTGTTAGTGCTTGTGATAACAATTTTTCAAGAGTTTTGTCTTGAAATGTTATTTTTCAGAGTTTCAAATGTTTGCCATCTACTTCTATGCTGCTCAGGTGTGAAGATGGGCATCATTATAAATGTCAACATGAGCCCTGCTGTGTTCTTTAACGACACATATTTAAGCATATTCATAGCATATATTTGAGATGCATTTCCACAGACACTTGGTGGTAAAGGTTGAATGTAATTCTGCAGGCTGCTCTTCAAGATATCATAATTTCCTAGTGAAACAAAACAGTGATGTTTTAATTTTTTTAGACTTCTATCGGAAAAACTCTGATAGTGTACTGGCAGTGAAAGGTGCATTATTATGCTAGAAGTATAAGATGAATTTTTCTGGTTAATGATTCATAGAAAAGGGTGCTGCATAACATTTGTTTATAAAAGCTCCAGAAAGGAAGATCTGCAGGCCTGCATGACTGCCCGGTTCAGTCTGAAGAGGTGGATATTTTGCTTCCCACACATGCAACAAAAGTGTTTAATGACTCTGTTCACATGACCCTTGCTGAACCATAAAGTAGCCATCCATATTTTAGCTAACTGTAATTTGTTGATATTGGATTTTTTAAAATTAAACTACGGTTAAATTAATCACAAGGAAGCCTATTGGGGTTCATATATCAACCATGGCTGTGTGGTTCCTTTCTTTCGCTTGTTTGCATTGTCTTGTGATTTATTACTGTCAGGGGAGCTTCCCATGCTTCTGAATGTCAGTTGAAAATGATTGCAGAAGCTTGCTATTCTTGCATATTGCAAGATATCATCTTCCCCTGAACCTAAACAATGGAGCTAAATCAGCATTCATGTGTAGTTAGGTTTCCTTCAGGCACGTAGCTTTAGTTTGAGTGCTTTGTGTTTAGTCAGTTTGATTCCTGGAGGGAACAAAAGCCTCTTTTAATCTGAAGCCCACCTTATATTAAAGGTTTAGAAGAACTTTTCCCCCACCACAACAAAAAATTCCGTCCAACCTTCAAAAGTCAGCCTATGCTTTTCGCAAAAGCATGAGAACAGGAAAAAGAGGGAGAAATGAGATTAAATCATTTGAATTATAACATTTTATGATATGACATGACATTAAGAACCTACAATATCTAAAATTTAGTTTCCTTTCTGGCAGAATCCCAGGTTTTGATGGCAAATCCTTGTTGGAAATAAGACTGCTCTGACAGCCTAGAATTTTCTTTGAATATAGTTGAGGACTAAAGACTATTCTTGGGTTTTCCAGGTGTTTCTATTTTGCTCCTTTTCTTAATATCTCTTTACATTTATCCACACAGGATAATTGACAGAAGCATGAGAAACCTGAAGCAGAATTTTTTTTTGTTTAAAACAGTGCTTGAATTTTCCCTCACTTTGATGTTCTGGGACACTTGATAGGTTTTGCACGTAAACATAGAAGATCAATAATTTGTGAACAGTGGAAGGCCAACGTCTTATTCATAATCCAGAAGACATGGCTCTGGCAGTTGAAACGGAATCTCAGATTTACCACTCTCTCAGGACTGTCTTTGGTGCAGCTGCACACCTGGTTTCTCTTGGATTCACCATTGTCATGGTGGTACTCACCAGACCTGGATCAAGTAAGTAAAGAGCAAAGGGAGAACCATGCGGTATTATTTCCCCAATAGGACTTGAAACATGGAGACGATTGCTTAAGATATATTGTACAGTACAGATCGTCCTGCTGGATGATGACTTTAGCTAGTAGGTCAAGGCTGGGCATAGGGGTTGAGGAGGAAGAAGGCAGGTTTAAAGTCAGTCAGTAGCCTCCCTGGTTAAGTTAAACTTGGATCTTGGCAATTCTGGTCACCCATTTTGACCAACACTCCACTCTAATTTTTCCAACCTCATCTGTACTGCTATATATAATTAAAACAATTAGTGGAGTGGAAAGGCAAGATGTTGTGCTTGAGCTAGTTACAGTCAAATCCCATTCATAAATGTTATAAAGTTCTCTTGATAAATTTTGGCCAATCATGCTTTCAGCCCCTCTTATCTTATTGGATCATAGCAGTGTTGGGAAAGACCCATTCATAAATGCTACCTTGAGTTCTCAGAGAAAAAGGTTACGATATTTGTGTGCATGCCATTGATTTGAGTCATTGTTTAATTCTGGTGACTGTCCGGACAAATCTGCAGTTTGCTTGGCAATGTATGCAGAAGTGGCTTGCAATTGCCTCCTAGGGAAAAGAGTGAGTAGTAAGTGACTGGTCACCCAGGTCACCCAGCTGGTTTCATACCTAAAGTGGGATTAGCAGTCATAGTCTCCCATTTTCAAGCCATAAGGATGCTTAATATATAATAATCAGTGATTATGACTAGCTTGCATCCATACTGCATTGTCTATGCTGAATTTGGACGTTGTGTGTAGCCTTTTCTTTTGTTTTATTGACTACAGACTGAGTTTCATCCCACTAAGTTCATCTATTCATTACAATGACTTCTCCAATCTAGTTATAGTTCTGTATCTTCTGCTGAAAAAAGTTAATAAATTTCTTTTCATGAAAGGAAGATGGCAGTGAAATAAGAGCCTTCAATGCAAAGACTTAACATGGATTAAGCTCTATTTTCCATGGCGAATAAAGAATTTTGAGACTACACATCATTTTGCAGGGTCACCGGAATCAAAATTATGAATCAATATAATGTTTATTTTATTTGTACCATCTTTATTATTTTTTATAAGTAACTCAATGCGAAGGACATATCCAACAAACTATCCTTCTCCTATTTTCCCTGCAACAACCACCGTGAAGTGAATTGGGCTGAGAGAATGGCTGGTCCAAGGTCACCCAGCTGGCTATCATAGATAAGGCAGGTCGATGGGACTTAATTGCCCCCCTTGCATCCTCGGGCGGGCGGCAACAGCTTGGATGTTGACCTCGGCATTGGTGGGGTACTTCGGGAAACCTTCCACCGCCGTTGCTGTTCCTTCTCCCTGTGCTGCCGTGGAGTTTAGAGCGATGCCACAGCGTTTGGCATAGCCACGCACAGCCAGCCAGGGCTCCTCCCTGCAACCGGAGCCCGGCGAAGACACTCGGCTTCAGGCACTCCTGTCGCCGCCTTCCCTTCGCCTTCGAAGGCAAAGCCAATTCTTTTAAAAATGACGCCATACTACCAGTACGACAAAGACTCCACTGCCCGAGGTGGCAGCCCAACCCCATGTGGGGAGGCAAATTTCCCGGTGCTGCAGCGCAGGATCGGACCACCAGGGAGAAGGCCCAGCTGCCATCCCTACCTCGCGCCGGGCAGAGTGTGAAGAGCCTGGGGCGCCCAGCGCAGCTGATAGGCGGGCCCTCCTGCCTGGGTGGCAAAGCTCTTCGCCAAGGCAGTGAGTGTCTCCCTGCTGGGACCCTCCGCTTTTCCCGCCAGGGCACACGGCCCGAGCTGTGTGGGCTGTGCAGAGCCGGAAAAGTGAACTGTGGGTGCGCGCCCGCCTGCCAACTGAAAGAACCAGGCGAACTGAGCTTGGCTTTCCTTCCCAAGTCCCTCAAGCCCCAACTGAAGGGTCATCAGGAGAGGCCGCCTGAGGCAGTGAAGCGTCACCCATCTGTGGACAGGGAGCAAGATGATGGCCTGCGCCGCATCCTCCGAGCTGAGCCCCGACAAATGAGTGCCTCTGCCTGAAACCCGTGCGCTGCAGCGTTTGGAGCTGCCAGTGCGTTTGGAGATGCATGGGGACGGCCTGGGCGAGGGTGGAAGGACGGGCAGCTTCGGCTCTTCACCAGATCCGCCAGCAGGGAACAGCGGCTGCTGTTTGCCTTGTCTCCCTGTCTGCGGACGGGTGGGCACTAATCATTGCCTCTGGCAGCCTCTCCCGGTGGCCCCTTCGGTTCAGGTTGGAGGGACTTGGAAGGAAGCCAAGCTCAGGTCGGCCCAGCTCTTTTGGTTGGCAGGCAGGTGCGCACCCATGGTCACTTTGCAGCTCTGCCCAGCCCGCATGGCTCCGACAGCCCTGGCGGGATGAGCGGAGGGTCCGGCAGGAAGGTGCTTGCTGCCTGGGCGAGAAGCTCTGCTGTCAGGCAGGAGGGCCTGCTTGTCAGCTGTACTGGGTGCCCCAGGCGAAGCTTCTGCCTCTGCCCAGCGCCAGGCAGGAATGGCGACTGGCGACTTCTCTGGGGTGGGTCGATACTGCGTCTGTGGCCCTGGAGATTCGCTTCCCACATTGGGGTTGGGCTGCCCTCCTCGGCAGAGGAGTCTTTTGTTGTACTGGTAGTAGGGGTCATTTTTAAAAGAATTGGCTTTGTCTTCGAAGGCGAAGGGAAGGTGGTGACAGGAGCACCTGAAGCCGAGTGTTTCCGCCGGGCTCCGGTTGCAGGGAGGAGCCCTGACTGGCGCGCATGGCTGCGCCAAAAACGCTGTGGCGTTGCTTTAAATGCCGCGGCAGCACAGGGAGAAGGGAAAGCAACGGTGGCAGAAGGTCTCCTGATACGAAGTGCCCCACCAACGCCGAGGTCAATGCAGGCAGCACCATATCCCAGTATGCAACAAAAGTACTTCCTAACGGCCAGCCCTCCCACTATTGCCCCCCCATTTCGCATGTTTAATATAGGCCTTAATTTGAGGGGAGGGGCTTAATTTGATTTTGTGCCTATAAAGCATGCTGGGACTTCCTATTGGAGGAGGCCGTATTATTGGAGAAACACGGTAGTATCTTTTCAGTTATGATTAGCCAGCCGAGATTGATTTTGCTTTCATTCCTTTCTAGGTTTGTTCTCCTGGCATCCTTTCTTAATGTCTCTTGCGGTAAGCCAGACAAATGAGATTATGTTTTCTAGATTTTTTTTATCTCGCATTGTTTTTATAAATAACTCAAAGCAGTAGATACATATATAATACTCCTTTCTCCTACTATTGGGTATTTCTCAAATATATGCAGGTAATCCTTGATTTATGACAATATAGCTTGCCCATTACAGTTGAGAGAGCACCTCCCTTAATAACTTCCACCCACTACAGTTGTCAAAATGTGGCCCATATTATTATTATTATTATTATTGGTTAATCTTTGAGATTCACAGCCTTTGGGTTATTATACACATATACATATACATACATATACATCCATACACACACACACTTATGACTGACTATATGGGTCATTAAGCGGAACACAGACTGCCTGTGGGGGAGGAAGGTCTTAGAAATCCTGGCTGATGCCCACCTGCCCTGGGCTTCCTCAGACCTCCTTCACCCCATGAAACACTCCAGGCTCCACTTCCCACTCCTTGGGATCTGCACAGACCTTGTGCCTGTTTCTCCTTCTCCGCATTGGTTTCCCACAGGGCTTTGGCCTCCTGCCCATTCCCCATCATCCACTTAGCTTTTGAAGTTCTCTAGAACTCTATAGCTCACGTTGGGGAAGGAGGACATGCCACACCATCTTTCAGCAGTGCTGGGCTGTACAGCTGTGTCACAAATGCAGCTGCCATTTTAGCACAGCCACAATGTGGATTGCTTTGCTGCTGGGCTGTGTTACCTAGCAACACAGTTCCTTGTGGCTGCACTGAAATGGCAGCCCAGTAACAGAACGATCCATTATGGTCCCCTAATATGAATTGTGCAATGCTATATAAAGCCCTGGCATTTCCTATAGACGACCATGTTAGGAAACAGAGCAAACTGCTTCATTGCTGGGCTGTGTGGCACAATCCCAAAAGCAGCCGCCATTTTATGAACAACTACATGTCTGCCATTTTTATGAATGGCAATTCAATACGTATCTTCTTGAATATAGCCTCCCCCATTGACAAATTAGTGCCTCACTAAATATCTGGTGGCTTCCCACATTTTCACATGAAGTATTTCTAAATATTTTTTAAAGCTAAATCTTTATGTGGGAATGCCCTTATGTCTTTTTCTGTCTTCCCTTCTCCCAGTTTTCCTTCCTGATGACAGAGGCCCTGCTGACTTTCTCTCCGGAGAGCTCCCTCCTCCGGTCCTTCTCTCGCAAGGCCAAGGTCCGCTTCCACTGGGCTTTACAGCTGCTTGCTGTCATCTGTGCATTGCTGGGATTGGCCATTATCAGCTATAACAAGTACCTCAATGGGAAAGAGCACTTTGTCACCTGGCATGGCCAGACTGGCTTGCTAACAGTGGTATACGCTACTCTGCAGTGCATGGGTGGGCTTGCCCTGCTCTACCCCAAGCTAATGAAGAACTGGACCCTGAGCAAACTGAAACTGTACCATGCCACATCAGGGCTGATTGGGTATCTACTTGGTTGTTCCAGCTTGATGCTGGGCATGTGTTCCTTGTGGTTTTCCACAACCGTGACTGGAATCTCCTGGTATCTAATTATGCTGTGCCCTATTCTCACCAGTTTGGTTATCATGAACCAAGTGAGCAATGCCTATCTCTACCGTAAAAGAATCCAGCCTTGAAAACAGTCTTAAAACCATTTAACACCTGTGTGGGATCTCACAAGCATTTCTGCATTATCTGGAAGAAATCCAGAGTACTGGAACTCAAGAATCTCTTTCTACCTGCCTCTTAACTTTGTATGGATTTTTTTTTTAATTGCTTCAATTTTTCCATAGCAGAGATGCCTATGCTGTTGAACCAAGTTTTTTGCAATCCCATTGCTGGAACTATAATAATTATTAGTATTGTATAAGAGCCCAACTTTGCTCTATTCCTTCACCCCTGAATGAAATCAGTGGATATATTCTGGTTTAAATTATGCTTGATTGGCCCTGTTCATCTACCACTGTAAATCTAACTTGCTGTAACTTCTTTTTCATATTTGTGCTCAGTTCTAAGGCATGGGTATTTTTAAACTTCCTCTTTGAAAGGATGGCTTTTGTTCAATGTATTCAGGTTTTACTTGCATTGATGGTCAGTTCTTCCTGTCTTTTAAAGTCACATGCTTTGTGAAGGTAAAGCTTATCCAGCTATATTAACTAAACCGTATGTGCTGATCAAGGGCAAATAATATATTTTACATTTTAAAAAAAAATTAGAATTGCTTTGTGCAGATGGAAAATGTGAAGAAAAAAACTTGTGAAGAAAATGAAGCCTATTCTTCAACCTTTACCTGTGGCTTTTCTTACTTAGAGACAGCTATTCAGCATAAAAGGTATCACTTAAAACCAATATCCCTCCATTCTCTAGATACATTGGGATGATTGTAACTCTATTCCCAACCAATATTCTGACTTTCTGCTCTGCTGTTAAAAAATGCAGAGCTATAAAAGGCACTTTAATTTAAAGCAGAAAACAGGAATATATATTTCTGGATCCCTGCTAGAATTTAAATTATAGTCAACCATTTCTGCAGGTTGTATGTTACTAGCCCTGGTTTAATGGCATGATAGGAAAGTTAGTAGAGCATAACAGTGAGTCACTTTAATAACCCTTTAATAAGTTTTCAAAAGATGTGTCCCCTGAAAGCATATGGTATCCTTATTCAGGAGCAAATAACTCATGAGAACCTAGATTTTTCTGTATATGTAGCTATGTACATCTATAACTGTAAAATTGTAGTGCCACTACAAAAGATGGATTAGGGAAGGAAAGATTTAAGGCGGTGTTTCCCAACTTTAATATTTTAAGATATGTGAACTTCAGTTCCCAGAATACATCAGCTGGGAATGCTGGCTAGAGCATTCTGTGACTCAAATCCCCACATCTTAAAATGACTAGTGTTGGAAACACCAGTCTAAGGGCAAAGAAGTAAACACAAACTATTTTTAGAAAGATGAGAAAATGTAGAGTGGATAATACTATTTTATCCCTATTATTATTTTAAAAAATGTTGAAGCCAACCAGAGTTTTGAATAACTTCCAAAATGCACATTTGATTCTCTTGCTTTCCCTACCAATAGTTAATAGGGAGTACCCAATTTCTCTTCTCCTGCTTGGCAGCTTCTGGCATATTACCTTGTAATCTCCTGTATTTCGTCTCTCACCTTCTCTCTCAATGTATCTTGTTCTTCCTTGCTATGTACTATTATAAAGGCTGAATGCGGATTCTTAAAAATACACATTTTTACTCAGAAGGAAATTAGTTTATATATGCAGGTGAAGATCTAATAAGGCTTATCCCACATGCAAAGAGACATGGCAAAAATTCAAGGGGCCATGAATCCAAAGAGATGTGCAAAAGATTGGGAAAAGGCCAGAACTGTTTTCAGGCTCTCTCAGCACTTTATATAAGTGCATCTTCAGGGTTGATTTTGTGTAAGATGAGTTGAATCTGTCCTTTGCTTCCCTGCACCACTGTGAGCCGGGTGCCTGTAAAGCATCATCAGCACCCGTGCAGAGAAGCAGCCTTTGAAACAGCCCTCTTCCTGCTTTTTTAACTGCAGCTGTGCCTCGGCAGCTGAAGTTGAAAAATCAGGAAATAAAGATCAGGTAACAGCCCAGGTGGGCGGGTGGGCAAAAACATCAGCAGACATAGAACCGGTTCTATGTCTGCTGCTCTTCAGAACTACCGGTTCTACAGAGGTGGACAGAACCGGTAGAAACCCACCCCTAATCTTACAGCAGATTGATGATAGTTTGGAGTGATGGGAACTATAGTCCCAAAACTCAACAAGAAACTAGTTGGAGAATCTGTCACAAGTGACTGCAAATCTCATTTTTAGACTTTTAAAGAAAAAAAAAGGCTTGTTATCCTCTCCTCAGTAAATTACGCGAAGTATACTTAATTTTGACTCAAACTGTTCAATATCTGAGTAGTAAGGAATAATAGTACTAGATAGTTTGATCCTGCAATTACAGACAGAAATGCATAGGCTTGATGGACAAGGAAATCCTCTCATTTCTCCGGACTTGGAATTGTTTCATATGCACAGTTCTTTCACAAAAATAAGCTCTATCCTGCAAACAGAGTTTGAGAAAAGTTCATGTGATTAAATGCATGTGCATAATCAGCATTTTTCATTCATCTTTAATTCTTATATCAAAGCACTTCCCAAGCATGCTGAGGTTCTTAAAGAACTTAGAAAAAGATTATGCTTTTTCCTTAGCCTTTCTGAAATGGGGAACAATCCTAATAGCTTTTTTTAAATCACAGCTATCAGCAACAATTGAGCTCCCATAATGTATTTTTAATAATGTTAATGTTTATTAAACCAATTTAAGTAACCATACTTTCTGCTTGTTACTTCCAGGAACTCCTATCTATCTATCTATCTATCTATCTATCTATCTATCTATCTATCTATCTATCTATCTATCTATCTATCTATCTATCTATCTATCTATCTATCTATCTATCTATCTATCTATCTGATCAAACTAACTGTCTGGCTGTCTGTCTATCTATCTTTGTATTCTACTATTGAGAAGGGATAACACCTCCTTTCCAAAGAGAAAGAAAAGTGATCACAGAAAAGCTTAATGGAGAAATAGTGTCACAGAGGAACTATTAGTATTGATATATTTCAAGACACTCATTTGCAATCAATGAAACAGACTAACATAAGTCCTATAGTTTTCAGAGACAGATGGCCACAGGTAACTTTAGTTAGTGTAGGCTTTGATTGCATTTCCCCCCCCCTCCTATTTTTAAATTTTAATTCAGTTCTCTATTATAAAGGCAGGAACAAACAGATGGTCTTGTTTAGATCTTACCACATGGCATTGTGTAATAAGTATGAGATATGCTCTTTTCAAGCAACACCTAAATGCCTGTATTTCCAACGGTACATGGTTTAGATATCTGTAACTGCTCCTTGTGTTCCAACATATATTTTGCCATACAGTATTATAGTTAAAAAAAATACACTAGGCTTAAAAAGTTTACGTTTGCACTAAAAGCATAGGAAAGATTAATCCTTTCATATATAACATCAATGAACAGTTTATAACTGGTTCTTATGCTATTTTTGGCTCTGTGTTTACTCATTAAATCAGTCAAGTAATGACTGCTGCATTGATAAGAGAGAACAGAGGTAATATTATCTGAAAACATCAAAAACAAAATATATGCACCAAACCAGGGTGGTATTCAGCAGGTTCTGACCAGTTCTGGACAATCGGTAGTGGAAATTTTGAGTAGTTTGCAGAATACCACCCGACTGGAAATTTTACAGTAGCCTTTCCCTGCCCCGCCCACCAAGCCACATCCACAGAACCGGTAGTAAAAAAAAATTGAATCCCATCATTGCACAAAACTGTGTAGCAAATGAACTTACCACTGAAACTTGGGAGTGGGGAAAAGAAGCTTGTACTTATGAGTGCTGAAATAAAGATATTTTTTTTTAAAAAATGCAGCAACTGTGACATATTGCCATGATGTTTGTTTTTGCTTCCTTCAGATGGATGTTGCATTGTTCAGTCATACAGAAATTATTGGAATGAAAGCTTCAGATTTTGTGAAAGCATAACAACCTCAGATGTTTCTATTAACCTATTCCCTCCTTTTCATTAAGATTTCTGCCTATGTTTCAGAACGTTCCACATTATGGCTGCAATATTTTAAGAATAACTTTAGTTATTTTCAAGTCATTGAGCAATAATTTAATATAGCAGTCAGATTAGTTATGACTAGAATTAGAATCTGTTCATTAGAGCCTGTGTATGAACCCACATAACAACTCCTGGATTATAAGCAGAAACAGATTTTTATACTGATCTCTTCAACTAACAAAGTCTTACCACACCATAGCCAAATATTTTAAAACCAACAGGCCTTATGTCTTTATCTATATGCACTGCTTCCGTTCCTGCTGACATCTCTGGAGTATTGTCTTCTCCTGTCCTGGTTTCATTACCAGTTTAAGTAACTCAGTAAACTAGATATTGATGAAGTAAAATGAGAAAGTGCACTGGTAAAATCATTAAAATAATGATAGGAAGATGAGAATAACAAAATACAGATGTTTTAAGGAACACAAACCCCGCAGTCATGGAAACTAATTCGTTGTTGAAAACATTGTCTTTCAGAATGCAGAGCTGGAATGAGAGAGTTAATCTAATCTCAGCCAATACAGCAGAATTGAATAATAAAATTAGTATAGTACAGGAACCTGGGAGGTAATGACATGTTGGAATTCAATCCATGAAAAACTAGCCATGAGCTTAATGTACTCCAAAATTCAGAAGTTGATATTAATTAAACCAAGTTGGTGTTAATTAATGTTGTATGGCTAAGTATACTTGGAAAAGAAGCTCAAGATAGCTGGAAATTTCTGAGGAGGTTATAAATTGCATGATTTCCAATGATAAATAATGAGAGACATCTAAAAAAGACATCTGGCTAATTAAAAATGTTAATAAACTACTGAAAATAAAACAGAAGAAATGCAGCTTATGCATACATATGCATACATATACATACAAATGAAGAATAAATACATATGAAGCCCAGCCCTACAGAAGTGATGTCAGCGTGACCTAGACTGGCAAATAACAATGATGGGAAGATAGTGAAATATTAATCATGTTTTTTCCTTTCCCCTTTTTCCATACTGAGAAATATGTGCAAACTTGTCAGAGTATGACTGATAAACAACTGTGACAATTCAACACTAACAATTAGTGACTAGTTCTTAATATATCTACATTTCAAAACCACCTTAAACTATCAAAGATGTTGCTAATGCTAACAATAAGGCTCCTATTATTTGAATAAGACCTTGAAAACTTCGTTGAAGAAATAATTATACAGATAAAGAGAAATGACTTGAAAATGAATAAAGGCAGTTTAAAGATACATTTTAGATGAAAAATCTTTTTATAGCAGCATAACAACGAAATGACAAAATAGGTATCTATTCAATTTACTGGATTTTCTCCTCAATGGTTGTTACTACCCAAATACTTTACAAAAAGGTAAGGATACTTCTAATTCATGAGTGTATGTGCCATCATATCACTGTTATCTCCTCATGACTGCCTGAATTAGTCCTGCAGTTTTCTTGACAAGATTTTGGAAATTTCCCCCCTTGATAGCGAATGCGATCTGATTTGATTTATATCTGCGTCGGACTACTGCAAAAAAATTATATTTCATCAATGTTTAAAATAACTTTGATGATTTATTTTGCTCTTAGGTCTATTTCTGGCTTCTCTTTTTTTCTCTAAAGAGAGGGAAATTCTCTTTCTTTTCTATTTATCCCCTGGGAATAAACAGAAGAAATATTACCTTAATTTTTCTTGTGGGCATTTTTTAATGGAATGTCTACTTCTTTGAGAGGAATTGCCTATGTTTTGTTGTGAAACCTGGCTATAAAACAAATCTGGATTATATTTAAAATGAAAACAATATATTAAGGATTAACATTATACATTACATATTCTTTACAATGCCCACAAAGAGATATAAAAGAGACAGATCAACTTAATTCCAAAGCTTTCTTGAAAGCCTTTGGAAAAAAAATGCTAAATGAAACTAAACAGAAAGTTTGATGATGTTACAAGAGTTATAAATCAACCTAAGGGAAATACTCAGATACAGGTAATTACAGTTAAATCAGACTTGCAATTGGATGGTTTGGAAGTCAATTTGTTGCTGGCAGAATTGAAAGAGCTGTTTGAGAATGGTAAGTTCATTGGAGAAGGCTGAAAGGGTTACAAATTTAAGTTGGCAGTATGGATCAGCAATAAATGGAACTTTTTAAAGAAAATAGACTGGAATAGATACATTCTTTAACAGAAGACAACTGTTAAAGAGATGTTGTAGTCCAACTGGCAGAAAAATATCTGAACAAGAAGTGCTGCAGAGATATTCACAATGGAGAACTATGACTTTGGAGAATGAGATATAATTATTGAAAGATTCCAGTTAAGTTTTTTTTAATTAAAATTGTATTTTCAAGAATCAATCAAATTTGATTATGGACAGATTAGAGATAATAGCAGTGATCTATGGTAGATTAGAAGTTGTAGAGGACTTCCTGCATGTGAAATAATAAATTGTTAATAGAGTTTTGAAGTTTAATTTTGCTGTTGGCTTTAACTGTTAACTGATTTTTTTACATTAGAGGGTAGGTCAAATTAGTTGGGCAAATAGAGCTGTGGAAGTTTATAAATTGTAGATTTGTTTTGCAAGTTGAATATTATTATTGTTGTTGAAATATATCAGTATTCAACTGGGAGAATATATATGCATGTTTTATGCATTTTTGTCTCATCTTTGATTTGTTTTTGGGAGACGATTTGGAAATAAAATAACTTTGGAAATAATTAAAAACAGCTCATAGAGAAACTGGCCCAAGGTCATCCAGTTGGCTTTGTGTACCTAAGGTAGGACTTGAACTCAGTCTCCTGGTTTCTAGTGGGTTACCTTAACCACTTCACTAAACAGGCTATTTCTAATTCACAGGAGTCAACCTGTAACTAAAAGTCTTTCATTAAGAACTTACTTTTTATTATTTAAGATTCCATCCAGAACTAGTGCTATAAATACCAGGTTGTCTAAGCCATTCAAAAAGTGATTCAGACTTTTAAAGTGATTTAGAAAATTATTCCATTTGGGATTTATAAAAATCTAAGCCAAAAAGTATTTTTGTACATGCACAAATCACTAGTTTTGAATCTTTTCAAATTCAGTCCAATATGAATAAATTATTCTAATCAAAGAATTGATCCAGCAACTCAAACTGAGTTCTCAGAATGCCTGTGAACTCAAATTTCTGCATTCAATTTTTAGTTGTTCAGCCCTAATTTTTCACACATTTTTGGCTTTTCTCATATATAGGAAATATATTTATATTATATATAAATTCTAATAAACATATATTAGAAACAAACTCCTCACTTAACATAAATTGTGGTCATAAGTTGAGGAGTACCTGTATACTTTTGAGAACTGCTTTTCCACCAAGAAGTTGGCAAATTTCTCCCTTTACTAACCTAAAAATAAAGCATGATCAAGTCAATATGGTACTATGGTAATTACCCTGTCTTAGTTAGCATCATTTCTAATACAGCTGTTATAGGGAATGCATTGTACAAAGTGAATTTCTTCCACAGAAATCATTCCATGCAGATTATATTTCACATTCAGTGGAAGGAAAACATGACAGTATTTCAAATCTGAAAGGACAATATAATTATTTTCTTTTTATTTTTAGAACAAGTACACAACGATGGCAACTAATCAGTGGGTTATTCTTATTGGTGCAAGGAAGAAATTCATGTTGGGTGAAGAAGCACTAAGTTTAAGACCTAAGAAGTAGACATGTATTCAACCGTGGAAATTTTAAAGATCGGATAAGCAAACAAATTAGGAGACAGCTGCAGTTGGAAACATTGAATTTTAAGATATCATGATTCAGTTTTTTACTCAAGCTTTCAGGTTCAAAATGGACAGTGTTTATTATGCAGGATTTCTATAGTGAAATGGGACGAGGAAGTGAACAAGGATGTACATCATCTTGATCAGACTGGGCTTAATTCTACAAAAGAAGCAAGACTCTGTAACATTCAGGAGTTTGCATGTTAAAGATTTCACAAACATTTGTTACTGCATTTTAACATCCCCTTATGTTAACAATACTGACTGCAGTGAAAATGATTTTGTGAGCTCTTTTCCAAGTAGGAGCTAACATGGTGAAATGAATGACAGGTTTAGAAAGCTAATCAAGAGGCACTCTTTAAAAGAACTGTTTATTGATACTGAAGTCTGTGTTTTACTTCTTGGTTGACAAAAAAAAAATCATGGTCCTTTAAAAAATCATC
Source organism: Laticauda laticaudata (assembly GCA_004320025.1). Taxonomy (NCBI): domain Eukaryota; kingdom Metazoa; phylum Chordata; class Lepidosauria; order Squamata; family Elapidae; genus Laticauda; species Laticauda laticaudata. The sequence goes on from BHFT01033612.1 coordinate 84,689, forward strand.
TTAACATTTTCATACATTCTCTTTCCATTCTTTTAAGTGCTGTCTAACCTAGTTCTCCACCCTTAGTTGGCTATCAAGGCAAGAAATCTCAGAACTTGTTGCCCCACATAAAAAAAATCTCAGCCCAAAGGAAAGGAGGTTAATGATCTCACCAAACAGAAAAATTAAGTATCAGCCTCCTACAAAAAAGAAAAAAAAGAAAGAAAAAGTAGTAGTAGTATGCAACCTACTGTGGCAAAAATTTACCCCAATAGTGTCTGAATACCCTGGTTGCCCACTAAAGACAAAAGCTACTTTATACTTTGAATAATTGCAAATGGTAGTGAAGAAAAATCAAATCAAATTAATTTGCTTTTGGAGTCCTATGGAAAGTCTCAGACAATGCTTTCCTATCCAAGTATTAACTGGCAATCTAGAAGCAAGATTCAGCCTGCATCCTTCCACTTAAAAAAAATCAGCAATGGCTGCTGCCTCTACAAGAGGGAACTTAACAGTTTTATTTGGCAGGGTTTAAAATTATGAAACCCCTGGATATCGGAAATAAAAATGAGTAACAAAGATTTTTTTTCTTATTTAATCAATATTAAATTGCTTACTTAATCAATAATTCTGAAAGAAAAAAAAGAAGCCAAATAGTCATTGACAACAATCACTGCCACCAAATAAAACTGCAATCAAGGAGAATGCTGTACATACAAAGGGTGTGTTCTGTGATACTTTCATTGGGTGTATGTGATAATTTAGCATTTAGAATTCAAAGAAGAGTAGATTCATCAGATTGGAGAATACAAGACTCCATTCAGATTAACCAGAATTGCCATTAAAGGAACTAAACACAAGCACTGTGTTAATAGCCACAATGACAGCTGTAGGCTGGGGCAAATTTTATAGGTCTTTTTAAGGAGATGCTCCTTATTGAGCTATATCCTCCTTCCTCCCCTGCCAGTTCTGAGAAGTTCTTAATTTCAACACCTTTTTGAAGAGATGAAACAACTTCTCAGGTTAGTTTTGACAATTCAGTTTTCACCAAAAGAGTCCTAAGACCTGGCAAAACCACAGGTGGCTCACAAATGTTGGGGGAAGTAGCCAGGAGGCACAGTGTTTTGTTCCTGCAAAACAGGGAATGCTACAAGGGAGGGCAGGTGAAGGACCATTAGCAGCTCTGATATGCAGGAGCAGGCAGGAGATGCAAATGCTTCATCATCACAACTGAGAGGGGGCATCTTCAAAGGTAATGAGGCTGGATTCTTGGCTGGAAGCTTTTCCAACACTGGCAGAGTCCCGGCTCTTTTCGGGTAGCAAGGGAGCATCGGCCTTGGTATTTTCTTCATCTTCATCCTCCATACTGGGCCAGGCTGACTGATCTTCCACACGCTTCAATCGTTCATTCAGTGCTTTTAGAGCCAGTTGTCTACAAAATGAAAAAAGGGTACAAAGTTTGAACAGTCTATTATACATTCCACAGAACAGGAATTTTCTAGTATTAGTTACCAGAAGAGACTAAAACCACTTTAAAGCTGTGGGGATATAAACAGCTCAAGCCTGAAAACAATTCTTCTTCCTCCACATCACATCCATCTAATGCAGACTATGAGTGTTTTGTCACGTGTATTATACAGATTCCTCCACATTAACATCTCCAGCAATATCCATTTGACATATATTTATCTATTAATATATTTAACTCATATGTCCATTCACTGATGATAACTATTAGTCAGGTATCTAGTAATGTATTTGTCTTCTTTCTTAACAGTATGAAAATAGATTGTCTTCCAAAGTGCTGCCATTTAATATAGCCTTACTCAGTTGACACTGCCCAGATATGTGACATCTGACCTTTCTGTAAGAGCATAACCCCTGGTGGAAAGCATGCATGTTACAATAATGCAATTCCTAGTTCAAGTTGCAGTTTACAAATAGCGTTGCTTGAAAGTATTTCTAGTTTAAAAATGCATTTATTAAAAAACAAACAATTCAACACTATAACTCAAGAACAAGAGTAACTGTGTAGCACTATAACTTTTATTTATCTATTAAAACAATCTAATTTATGGGCTAAACGCTTCACTATATACTGCATAAAATTTCAATCTATTCAGCCTTGTATAATTATAACAAAAGGACTGATTTATTCTCCATGTAAGGTTTCTACAACTTTTGCTAGGCAATCAAGCCATTCATATTGATATTTTCCAAGGAAAAGATCAAGTGAGAGAAAGCTTGCCCTGGTGGTCCTCCCATGCAATCTTGATCTTCTCTTTTAAGGAAAGGACCAAAGAACACGACAAGCTTACAATTATTTGGCATATTTCCCCCTCACCCCCTTTTTTTTGTTCTAAGGGAGAAAAGGTAAGATTCATCGGTTTGGCCCAGCATTTCTCTGGGTATCTTTTCCTGTGCAGTTGCCCAATCTCTACTTTCTTTCACAATAGAGTTCAGAAGACAGCAGGAACAATAATGAAAGTAGTTCAGAGTGTTGTTACTGACTCAATACACATCTGCTTTGCTAAAACAAACTACAATCTCTCCCAAACAATCCAAAATAAAACATTTTTATAGAAAACACAGTGTTAAATACCTACAAATGTTAATTTGATTGGGGTGGAGATCTACTTGTTTCTACACCACAGTGGTTGAGGTTTCATTTGAAGAACATTCTTGGCCAGATTTGTGCTTAGTGCTCTTGTTATCATGTTACAAATATATAAAATAATTCAAACTTGTCACCATAGTAATTCCCCTAACCATAAAGGGATGACTAATTTGCTTGTATTTTCAAGTATTAATTTGTGATTCACAAATGCAAAGTATTCAGAATATATTTTATAAAATCACGATGGAATAGAAAACAGATTTTTTTAAAAAATTAAAATCTAAAAAAATAGTTCATTGTGCACTGAATACATTTACTTTTAACTGAAATTTCTTTTTGGGTAATGAAAACTACTTCGCTTTTTTTCCTTATGACACAGGATTAACTATTCCAACCCTGTAATTATTTCTTCTGCATTTGTATTCAGATTGTTCAGAAACCACAGTAACGGTAGAAAGCTTTTATGGTACAGGCATAAGAGAATGTGAGCTGAAATATCTAAACTACAACAGATCAAATAGTTATACAAGACAGCTCAGGCGTGCCTGCAAAGGAAATTCACTGCAAGAACATCTACAAAAGAGACGGTTTTTAAATAACTTTTAAAGAAAAACTTTTTAACACTGAGCATTACTTTACACAATTACATTTCCTACCCAGGGTATTTAATGTATTAATACTGTTAATACAATAAAACTATTAACTGCTCCTCAGACTGATTGTGTCCTGTTTTGCTCCACTACATTCATATGAACTTCACAACATAACAATTTAAAGCAATGTTTTCTTTAATACAGTTAACCTGCTGAGGTGAAAAATAGTATAATATATAAGTTACTTAAATTTCTGAACAAGATCAGAATTCTTTCCAGATTTTAGACTCAAAATAACCAGAACCAAACAAAAAAGGCAGATTTTTAAATGCTTTAGTTGTACCAATTGTCCTCGACTTATGACCACAGTTGAGCACAAAATTTCCTTTGCCAAGATAGTGAAATGAATTTTGCCCAATTTTACGACCTTTCTTGTTAAGTGAATCACTGCAGTTGTCAAGTGAATCTGGCTTTCCTATTGACTTGTCAAGTTGCAAAAGAGGATCACATGACCCAGGGCACTGCAACCATCATACATGTCAGTTGCCAAGTACCTTGATCACATGACCAAGGGGATGCTGCGATGGACATGTGAAAAACAGTCATAAGTAATTTTTTAATGTTATTTTAACTTTGAATGCTTGCTAAATGAATGTATATAAGTTGAAGACCAGCTGTGTAAAAGAAGTCTAACATATGTATTGTGAATTTTCAAGTCTACAATTCTCTTTAGTGATTATAAATTGCAGAGTAATGTCCTTTTGGCTCTTTTTAGACATTTTATTTGGTGAATGTCATACTTAAGACAAAAAAGCCTATGTTTGATATTTAAACTGTTTCAAGTTCAAACTCTAAACAATGTATATATAGTTAGGGTGTGTTCACTTACTTTTTGAAGTTCCCAGTTAATTCAATGGATCAATTTTTGAAAGAGTTTAGACATAATTTTTATGGAAAAAGCAAACAATGTACCAGCAACCTTTTGATTTCAACCATGTGCAATTTTCTTAGTGGTATTATAGAAGTAAGTTACAAATGCTTTATTCTGAAATAATTATATATTTTCAAACCTACTCCTTTGCAAGTTTAAACAATGCAGTTATACTGTTAATAAACCGCAGAATCCACTGGCAAATTTTAACTACAGTGGCTGTAAATAGTAATAACAAACTCACTGCACAGTATTAGATTCTGCTGACTACTGTGAGGTTACCTTTATATAAACACGTAACCCCATAAATGTATGGGTCAAATAAATATGCAAAGTTTGAAAAAGAATTATTTAAATCTATGTTTAAAAATAAACTTTCTTACAACTCACTTTTCCTAGTGTTGGCAAAACTGACAATAAAGTCTAAAGAAGTAAGCTGGAGGTCTCATTAAAAGAATTCAGCTGGATTCACAATTCTCTTGAATCTCAGCTATAACTTCTTGTTCTGGTTTAAATATTTTCTCTCTTCTTTGCTGCAAAGAAAAGGAATTGTTTTAAAATGCACAGGAACAGGAGAGTTGTCCCTTCTCACTCTTACTTTTGCTTTGCATGCATCAACTTGGAAAGTTATTGGTATCTTTTGATAGAATATTCTGAGGACAGGGTTCTCAGTAGTAGTCAAACAAGAAAGCTCAATAAATAAAATTTATCAAATACGAAAGGCACACACACAAACACACATATAAAACACATCAATTTAAAAAGGGATTATTCTCAATAGTTTTATCTTGGAAAAAGTAGCCATAGTTCACTTAGTTCCTCCCTTTTTCCTTTCCAGCATAGATCACACAAACGTTTAACCTAGATATATTTCAAGAAAGATTACCTCCTTCGTTCAGCATCTTGAGGATCTGTTCCAGGCAAGCTGATAGTAATAGAAGAAGGGGCTCCAACATCATAACGTTTCACTGTTTTCCGGCAGACTCTCACTTTCACTAAGATGGTGTGCACAAGATTGGCCAGCAAACCAACCACAGGTTGTAGGATCTCGGGGAAGAAGGTGGCAAATGCAAAATGGTCTGACATATCGCCGCGCCCTCGGCTATGCCTCTGGTAAAAACGCAGATATATCCAACTGGAAAGGACCCCAAAACCGTAAGAAGCCAAAATGTTGCTTTCAATAAGAGTGGTCAGCCTCAAGGCTGAAAGAATGAGAAGCAAGAGCATGGGCACCACTTTCATTCGCACCTGAGGTATCTTTAAAACAGTACCGTCACCCATGGTTTGCTTGAGGGCCACTAAGACACCGCCAAGGAAACCCAGCATTCCGTAAATGCGGACAGAAAACAAGTAAGGCAGACTGAAGGTCGCCATGTAAGTAAGAAGATAAGCCAAGGCCCCCAGAAGCCCAACGGAGATATTCACCACTGCAAAGAAGATCAAAAGTTCCAGGGCACCCCAGAGCGGCTCCAGCAACCTTCCTGCCACCACTATGGTGCCAAGGCTTACGCCCACATCCCAAATATGCTTTTCCACCAGGCTGTGGGTTGCCAGCGTCCATATCCAAAAGTTGGGTGGGAAGAGATATCCGGGGGTAACCCCAAGTCCAAAGACGGTGTCTACAGCAAAGGAGAGAAGGTAGAGCAAAATGACAATGGCACATAGAGATTTCACGACGACACTGGTGCTGGCTAACACAGCCAGGAAATGCTGCCGTGCGACCGGGAGGTATCTGTTCATGTTTCCCCCTCCAAACCGCCGTCCCACCCGTCCAGAGAATTTGATCCAAGGATCTGGCTTCGTTCGGGGTGAAGATCCGCTGGGCCGGAAGCCCTTCCCGTTGCTCAAGGCAAACGCCCGCTCCACTCCGTCACCTTTTCCCACATCGCACCCAAACGGAGTTGGGAGTCCGGCTCGAAATGGAGAGCATCCGCTCCAGCTTTCCCTTTTCGCTTCTGGAGCCGCGGAGTCCCTTTTCTTCGTCCCACCGAAAGGAGACCGGCACAGCCAAAGCGGCTCCTCGGGCGTGGGTGGCGGGGGAGAGGCTGGCCTTTTAACGCCTAACAGACGGCGAGGGCTCGACTGGGCCGTTTGGCAGCAGCAGCAGGAGGAGGAGGAGGAGGAGGAGGCAGAGGCGCTCGCAGCCCCATTCAACCCGACGGCAGGGGCGGAAGGTTGCCAAGGAAGGCCTCGCTTCGGCCTGCCTTCGCCGGAAGCACAAATCTCGCCCAGTCGCTCTGTCGAGGCCGACGCCCCGGCGGCCCCGCCCCGCGGCGGCACGCCCGCTCGACGTTCCTCCTGACGCCGCCGCCTCTTCCTCCAGGCCGGCCTCGCTCTCCCCGCCCGCACTCCAACGCAAACAAACGGTGGGGCTGCGCACGCGCGACCGGTCGGGAAGAAATGCATGACGGGAAAACGGAAGCTCACCGATGGCGCAAGGGAGATTCCGGCCTGCACTGGGAGCCGCATTCTCGCGCGAGAGTTGTGGGAGTGCAGCGCGCGAAAGAAGGGTGGGGTGGGAGGCAGCGGAGGTCGCTCCGTCGCGAAGCGCGCAGGCGCGCAGGTCTCGAAACGCTTCCCCGCCCAAGCGGAGTTGAACTCTGCGGAGAAGCGGGGTTTGTGAAGGAATTGGGCGGCGCTGTCCTGCGCGGGCAGATTCAAGCGCTTTTTCCTTCCCCCCCCCCTTTCTTTTTTTGGGAAGCGTTTGCAAACTTGGGGCATTTTCAGGAGCGTGGGCTTCAACCAGCCGTGGCCATTGGTGAGAAATCTGTGAGTTGAAATTCACACTCCTGGAAGTCGCCAGGCTGGGAGGCCCCCCTGCTTTACGTGCAAAGGAACATAAAAGAGCAACTTCAAGCAAGACGTTTCTCCGTCAAAATGATTATAACCCATCGGTGTAGGTGAGTGCGTGGCATATCCGCTTGGAATACTTGCAGCTCTTCAGTGGAAGCCTTGCATGTGCTGACTTGGCATTGCTAGAAATGGCCGAATTCAGGGAGTGTGCCACAAACCTACTTGGATCTGGTTGAGAGGGAATGACTGGCCCAAAGTTACCCAGCAGCGAAGCAGCTTTTAATGCCGGAAGAACTAAAACTCACGGCTTCCCGGTTTCTACGTTGAGACATGATGATAAGTCTTTCAGGGTGTGCCTGTATCTGTTGATGATGCCCAAATAAATTAATTTAGAATCAAACATCTGATTCCCACCTGCACCCAGTATTTTACTGTAAAAAAATTGGGGAACTGAATTTCAAGGATTTGAAATTTCTTTCATATTTTCTCATGAATTTATGTCATAAGAAATGTTGCAAATATTCCAGAAGTACCTACAGTTGCTATGATGAAATACTCTCCCCTGCTGGTTTGCACGATGCTATGGAGAAGTTGGCTGAGTACTGCAGAAGAGAATACAGAGCTCTACATTTCTTAAATTTGTTAACGTTCTGTATCTTTGGGATGGGAATAGCATAATTATGACCTTAACTGATCAAGTTGCTTGTTAGAAAGATTGGCTTTGTACTCATCAAAGAGATTTTAAAAAAATCAATTTGAATAATGAATGAATTCTTTATTGGCCAAGTGTGATTAGGCACACAAGGAATTTGTCTTGGTGCATATGCTCTCTCAGTGTACATCAAAAGAAAAGATACATTCGTTAAGAATCATAAGGTAAATGCTTAATGATAGTCATAGGGTACAAATAAGCAATCAAATCATACTAGGAAACAGTCAATAGAAATCATAAGGATACAAGCAACAAAGTTAGTCACACGGTCACAAGTGGGAGGGGAATGGGTGACAGGAATAATGAGAGGATGGATAGTAATAGTAATGCGGACTTAGTAAATAGTTGGACAGTGTTGAGGGAATTATTTGTTTAGCAGAGTGATGACATTTGGGAGAAAAACTGTTTTTGTGTCTAGTTGTTCTGGTGTGCAGTGCTTTATAGTATCATTTTGAGGGAAGGAGTTGAAACAGTTTATGTCCGGGATGTGAGGGGCCTAAATATTTTCATAGACCTCTTTTTGACTCTTGCAGTATACAGGTCCTCGACTGAAAGCAGATTGGTAGCAATTATTTTTTTCTGCAGTCCTGAATTATTCTCTGAAGTCTGTGTCTGTCTTGTTCGGTTTCAGAACCAAACTAGACAGTTATAGAGGTGCAGATGACAGACTCAATAATTCCTCTGTAGAACTGGATTAGAAGTTCCTTGGGCAGTTTGAATTTTCTGAGTTGGCGCAGAAAGAAAGAAACAATTTCTGCAATAATTGTTTCCTGGGAAACTCAGAACATCCAAAACATAAAGCCTGGTATTTATTTTTCCACAAACACAAAACGTTACCTTACTGGCCCGCTAACTATTGCATTGATATGGCCCAATAACTTTTTTTCTATCTGAGATAACAGCTTACAGCTGTCCCTTACAGCTGTGTTTTAGTGTTCGATAAAGTTTTCTCGGTCCTCCTACTTTTTTCCCCTTAAGGTAGGGGTTTTCCCCAAACCCTGGACTGCAGCCCACTACCAGGCTGTGGCCTGTTCAGAATTGGGCCGTGTGAGTGGCTGGCCAACGCATGTGTGCACAGGTCACCTTGCATGAATGGTGGGCCAGCAGTCAAGTTAGAAACTGCCAAGCTTCCACTGGCCTTTTAAAGTTATGGGCAAACTCCTTGCTCCAGTGTCTGGGTGCGGTAATGCTTGAAAGAGGCTTTCTGTAAGACTTATAAAGGCTTGGGTTTAATGCTCTTTTGAAAAAGTGATTTTCTTTGCCTCTGCTGATAAGGGTTTTCATGGCCATGTAATTTACTTCTTATTTTTATTATGAAAATCATTAGCTTCTCTGTGGGTATCACAATGACAAATCTCTGCAGTTTCCATACTTATTAGTGCAATGCTGTATGGTTACTTATGGTCCCCTTTGTGGGTAGGCTGAATAGGTGCCATTTAGCTCAGTCTCTTCTGATGTTAGCAATGATGATGATGGATATTAGAAGTAGTCAAGCATGATTGTTGTCTTTAAATTCAGATCTGAGCCTGGTGCCAAAGCCAATGAAGATAAGCAGACACAGAGTTAATTTCCTTTTATTGAAGTGCTTCAGCAAAAGGGGTCCTAGCTAGCAAAATAGCAGGACCTCAAAGGATTCATTAAGTTTCAATGCATTTTTCAGTACATTGTCTATAGCAATAAGTTGCAAGCCGACTCAAGAGCAATTTAGTCCCCTTTATACATAGATCTTTATACAAAGATAGTAGGATTGTTCTTAAATCATTGCAGTAGTCTAGTCCATGTATATTGTATGGGGGGTTGCCTCTGCTCCCTGGTTTCATCAAGGCTTTAGCCATTGAGTTTGACAAGAATGCCACCAATAACTTTCACCAAAGCTGCATGTTCTTTTATGCAATGGCTTATTCCACTCAATCAATCCACTCTTCATTGGTGGGACATACAGATCTCTGCAACATCTCTTGCATTACAAGGCTCTCCAGTCATCACCTGGTGGGGCTTGTAGGAACTTGGGTGCGGCTGACATATGCAGAAATACACAGTCCTGGTCACCAACTGGGAATTTATTTTAGTCCATTCGCACACCTTTCAGCCACTATCACCCATCTGGGGGTCCTCTTCTTGGCCATTGGTGCCCTCCAGTCGAATCCAGGCTTGGTAGATCCCAGGTGAACCCCCATATTGTTATCCCTAAATTTGGGTCTGAGCCTGGCACAAAGCCAATGAAGATGACCAGACACAAGGTACAGAGTTAATTTTCTTTTATTGAAGAGTTTCAGCAAAAGGGGTTCCAGCTCGCAAAATGCCAGGATCTCGAACAAAGAGTTTACCAAGGTTTTATACATTTTTCAGCATGAGCTAAAGAAGTATTGTCTAATAGGCACTCTGGGAATTATCTAACAGGCACTCTATTGGCTCAGTTTCAACTCTATACCTTAGCTCTATGCCTATTATAATATGCAAAACAGTCAGTTCTCATCAGCCTTTAATCAATCAGCGTTTAGGCAGGCTTTGCACGTACACACTACTCTTTTTTCCTTTGAGTGCATGCCATAACCTAGCATTGTCTCATCAGCTGACTCATCACAATTACATCTGCTCTCATGTGCTTGTTCTTCATAGCCATCTAGTAGTTTACCATCCTCTTACAGCCCCAGCCAGAGACAAAGCTCATCTGTTATTTATTACTGTCTTGCACTATACTTTTCCTCTGCTTTTTACCTCTCAGCCAGCCTATTTTGGAACACCTGATTTTTGCAGATGAATAGTTCTATAGTTCTCTTTTAGAAGAGAACTATATCCATATTTAGAAATCACCTGAAAGACAGGTAAAGAAGAGTTATGCCAAGCACTTGGAGATTCCCTTGCTTCATCCTTCATCCTTCTGGATCTATTACTTGTCAGCCAGGCTATTTTTGGACCCAGATTTAGAAGGCATTCAGAAGAGCGCTTTTTTATTGAGAAATAGCTTCACTGACCAGCAACAGATGAAGAGAAGGGGTTTTAAAGAGCACTGGGAAAGCTCCTAGCATAAAGCTTTAAATTTGTTACCTATTAGTCAGGCAGTCTGAAAGGTGACAAACTCCACAATTCTCAGCACTCATTCAAATGTGCACCATCTGCTGGCAAATAGTATTTAGCTCAGCTGTAGTTGCTATAGTAAAAATGATTAATATGTTTGTTCAGATTTTGGAAAGCAAAAGTCAGCATTCCTGTAGTTCTGTAAACAGTGTAGCATAAATTTTTGTTTGGGTTCTTCCTCATGACTTAAAATGCTTTTCACTTGTAAGCAGCAGGAAGAATAAACCAAAACAGAATTTGTTTTCCCTGTTACAACTTATGTATTTATTTATACTTTTGATTTATAAGGCTGCCTTGTGTAAAACCTGCTCTGGCTGGTACAATACTTAAAACACAAGAAAGAACAACAAAGAAGTTCACTTATATGAGGAAATGTATTACAAGAAAAAAAACCCTCATCAATAGCACACTACAACCTATCCAAGGAATTCAGTAAAAAATCCAGGTTTTTAAAGAACATCTAAAATCCTGCACATTCAGAGTGAAACTCTAGAGAGAGACTATTACAGACAGCAGTCAACAGGAAAGATGTACTTAGCAGATGTTCATCATATAGTTTAATAGATAACCCACATCTCCACAACCCACATCTCAAACACACCAACAACAGCCAAGCCTCCTTCAACTGGCTCCAATCCATTGGGCTCACAACCTCTGATCACAGAAAGAAGTGCAACATCTATTACACAATGAAAGCCAGGAAAAAGCACAGGGTCAGACAAAGATAACTCTTCTTGCTTAAGTCTGTGCTGACCAAATTGGCCCATCCTTTACCCCAATCTTATAGATTCACTAGGGATGTGCTATGTTCTTCCTGCTTCAAATGCTCTATTATCCTCATGCCAAAGAAGCCTCTCATCAAGAACTGAATGAACTACAGACCAGTTGCATCTAACATCTGTACGTTATGAAATCTTTGAAAGCTTGTGCTGTCCAACCGGAAAACCATCAACTGGATCCACTGTTAGTTCCACGCAGTTTTTGCATACCGATAAATAGATGATCAATGATGCTGTTAACATGGCTCGTTAATATTCTAACAGCAACCTTGAATCTCAAATACTTATGCAAGGTCCTTTTGAGATTCAGTCAAACTTCAGGGCCATCACTTCCAGTAAATAATATTTCTAAGTAAATTAAACCAACTAGTGTACCTGACACACTTTGTAAGTGGATACATAAAGCTTCCTAACAACAGAAGGCAACAGTAACGCTAGGCGGAATCATCATCTGATACTGTACAATCAGCACAGGGACCCAAGACTGTTGTTTATCTCACTTCTCCTAATATAAATGACTGCATCTCAACATCAATCTGTTAAATACTGAAGATTTGCTGATGACAAACAGTGATGGTTCTCGTTTGAGAAATGATCGAATCTGCATATAGACAGGAGGTTATACAACTTTGCCTCATGCGTTGTAACCGGAAAATTGAACTGAACACACTCAAATGAACAATGGTGAAAACTTTAGAGGAAACCCTCTATATTACCAACTTTTACAACTACTAGACAACACAGTATCAACAGTAGAGACTTCAAATTCCTAGGTTCTACTAATATCACATGACTAAAAATGGACACTAACATCAAAATACATCATCAAAAAAGCACAACAAAGAGATGTTCTTTCTGCGCAACTCAGAAGCCTCAAACTGCCCAAGGAGCTACTGACACAGTTTACAGAGAATTATTGCAGTCTGTATCTAGCTATTATAACTGTGCTGATTTTGGTTCTGCAACCCAGTAGGACAGACACAGCGGATAATTAGGACTGAGAAAAAAACAATTATACCACTGCTTACAATTAGGACTGTATTCTGCACAAGTCAAAAAGAGGGCTGGTGAAAATATTTTAATAGACCCCTCACCATCCCAGACATAAACATGTTTCACTCCTCCCTCAAAAATGGACACTATAAGAGGCATTGCAACACAGCAATACCTAGAACACAAAGACACGTTTTTATCCAAAAAGCCATCACTACTCTGCTAAACAAATAATTCCCTCAACACTGTCCAACTATTTACAAAGTGTACACTACTATTACTGTTAACCTTCTCATCACTCCTTATCACCCATCCCCTCCCACTTGACTGTTTCCTAGTGTGATTTGATTGTTGATTGTACCCTATGATATCATTAAGTATGATGATATATGTATGTTATAAGTATGATGATATATGTATGTTGTATGTTATGATTCTTGATTCTTAACGAATATACCTTTATGTATACTGAGTATTTTCACCAAGACAAATTCCTGTGTGTCAAATCACACTTGGCCAATAAAGTATTCTATTCTATTCTATAAAATACAATATGTCCTCACCCTGTCAGGTCTTAACTGAATAAGAATCAGAATAGAACTGGAAGGGACCTTGGAGGTTTTCTAGTCCAGACTCCTACTCAAACAGGAAATCCTATACCATTTCAGACAAGTGACTGTCCAGTCTCTTCTTAAAAACCTCCAGTGTTGAAGCACCCACATCTGAAGGCAAGCTTGATGGGGAGAAATAATTGGAGCTAGGCAGTGCTTCGTGTAACCAAGCCTTATGCCATGAAAGGCAGTAACCGTTTACAGGTGGTAACTCAGCATCTGGCCTTCACCAACCAGGAGTGACATGGATCTAAAACACAGGATCAGGCTAACAGCCTAAAGATCTGTGCACTTTCTTAGGTTGCAAGATGGGACTGTGCTTTCACAGTCATGTCATCTCAGCAAGACATGCCCAGTTCAAGTCTAACTCAGAGGAATCTGAGCAACTTTGTCCACCAGCTGCCTGAATTATCCCCAGAAGAGCCCAGCCCACATTTGTGACAACGTTTAACTGTGCAGTTAGCTAATTATCTTTATCCTGCCTTATTCTACTGGCAAGGTTTTGACAGATGCTTAAATACTGAATTTATATATTAGGACATAACTCGTACATTGTTTGATTTGTACCAATTGTATAAGAAAGAGAGAGATCAATCTCTTGGATTAGACAAACGGCCTATTGGGATCAATACATTAAAATGCAGTATTTTGCAGGTGGCAAGAACCCAAATATTACAAATAATACAATTTCTTATGAACAAAACAGTGCAGTTGAGAACTACATACGTAGATCTGATTGGGGTAAATTGTAGAAGGGACACAGAAATATGATTTATAATTCTTTTAGTTCTGCCTTTTACTCTGTTTTATTACACATGGTCTTATCATTATTCTCTATTTTATATTCTGGTATGCCCTAGTTAGTAATCAATGAAGTATTATTACAATATTAAAGGATAGGTATTAGAACCGCAGAGAAAAAAAGTCATATATTTTATCATGCAATTACCCCAACTTTACATTAGCCGGCTGCAAGTAGTATCAAAAGTTGCACTTTGACACTAGGCATATTGGGCACATTTTGTTTTTAGCTTGGACTTGACATTTTCTAAGTAGTGGTTTGCTTGCAGAAGGATTAGTTCTCCCCTCGTAGTATTGCATATGTTACTTAAGGAAGCTGGATTTTTGTATGAGTGGAGTAAATAGTTAAATTTTTGAAGCCTAGCATCAGACTATTGGTTTCATTTGGCATTTTGATCAGGCCCAATCCATGGCAAAGCACTGAAGTAAGAAATGACTGTATGCAGCCCACCTTAACCTCTATTCAGTCTGCTGTCATCATTTCTGCCTTTGTCTTTTCCAGGCAGATGGGCTCCCTTCCAAATAGTATAGCCAAGCATCTTACCTTATTTATTTTGTAAGAATGCTCATGGGACTCAGTTGTGGGCCATAAACATTCTGGGCAACAGACATGAGGCTGACCCTCGAGTTTCCTATTTGAAAAACATAAGCTTTTTTAAAGTCCAAGCACACTGGGGGTACAATGGCAGAAACAATAAAACTGAGCACTATGTTTTATTACATCTCACAAAGTACTTGGGGAAAAAATGGCAGCCATATATAGTATAGGTAGTTATGACCATTTTTTGCACTTCTGACCATTGTGGCATCCCCATGGTCATGTGATCAACATTTGAGTGCTTGGCAACTCATATTTATGATGTTTACAGTGTCCTGGGATCATCTTTTGTTACTTTCTGACAAGCAAAGTCAATGGGGAAGCCAGATTCACTTAAACTACTGGGTTACTAATTTAATAACTGCAGTGATTCACTTAACAAATGTGGCAAGGAAAGTCGTAAAATGGGACAAAACTCATTTAGAAAAGGTCTCACTTAGGAACACAATTTCTGGGTTCAGTTGTGGTTGTAAAGAGTACCTGTATCAGACTACCTGATCTTGCAGGAGTAGCATGCAGTCACCAGAATGTTATTTACTTTATTATAGAACAGTTCTAAGGTAGAGGGCAGAACTGTGAAAAAATATATAGTATGTAAGTGCATATAGTAGAATATTCTTACGTTTATGCATTACTTTGCTTCCTTTACTGGATCAGCTTGCTTTCTTATTTTTCTGTGAGAGATATTTTTATCTCTCCCAGATCAGTTATGTATGTATATACATGATATATTCTTTTGTTGGGTAAATGAAGAGAGAATAGTAAATGATTTAACAGAGGAGACTGCACAGCATGTCTCAAAGAAATCTTCCAACCTCATTGTATTATCTGTTTTAAATCCCAAAGTTTTTTAGTATCTTCTTTATGGGAATTACTCTATCAGTATCGAGGCCCAATGACTCTCTAGCTTGCCCAATACCAAAGTCAGGGTATCTTATGTTGCGGCTTATATGTAACGAGGGTTCTACAATGTTTGGAGTCCATATAGATAGAAACTTCTAGGAACTCAAGAAAGCTGGTAACACAACCAAATCAAAAGAGCACAAGCAAGCAGGGAACATGAGAAGTCATAGGTATCTATGAAGGAGACCATCAAATGCACTGTGTGATTCAGGTGCTTTGTGTTTCCCATCCATTATTTGTTCAGTTCATTATAATCTGTCAGCAGAATTGATAAAGATTTCAGAATGCTCACTGCTTTTTTTCTTATACTTAGTTTTAAGTATTTCATTTAGGTATTTGTATTCTCCATTTCTGTCGCTATGTGAGAACCAGACCAGGAAATTGTAAAATGGATAATAATGGCCATCTCCATCATGCCATCAGTGCCTGTTCAGGACACTGGTATGTTAAAAATAGCAAACAAGTTTGTTTAGGCATATATATTAGTCAAACATTTCCACATGCTTATCTGTAAAGCTGACAACAGTTTTAACAACTCAAACTTCATAAAATGGCCTTTCTTTTTGGGATCTGTTAAAAAAAATTAACCCCAGAGGTTCAGTTTTCTGAAAGTGTTTAATCATATGACGTATTTACATTTTGAAACCATATCCTTCTATGTTCATCAATGATATAATCAGCCATGTTTGGCAAATATGTATAAATGGAAATGTACATTAAAAAAAGTTTGCTTATAAACAAAAGGCACAGACTTGCAAATATTAACCTTCAGCATATGGCATAGTCTCTGGAAAAGACAATAGGATGCTCTTATTTTTGAGAGAAATATCAAAGGAAAACAATTTGAAGTTGCTTAAAGGCAACTCTTGTATTATAGAATTTTGTATTGTAGACTGATGAAGAATTGTTAGAAGATCATGTTATAATTCTATTGCCTATTTCTGTTTCTATGCTATTAGTAGGGAAAAAAGCTATGGCTGCAAACCTTGCTCATGGTAAGAAAAAAAGAGAGGACTTTATAACTCTTATTCAAATATTGGAACTAACAGAGGATCATAAATTAAACCCCATTTCAGAAATCTGACAATAAACTTCAAATAGATTGCAAAACTATTGAGTCTTATTTTTTTGTTTCATTCAGTAAACTTATATCTTGAGAAACAGGAACAGTGATTGTCAAATTATAAGATAATTTTATCTGCCAATCTGTTTTTACCATTTAATAATCAAGAAAAAAAACCACTGCATTTGAAGTGAAAATATGAACATTATTTAATAACTGATCCTCTGTAATAAACAATTTGAAAATATTTTACAAGGAATCACACACACAATATTTACAAAGATTTTAGTTTTTTTTTTAAATTGTTGAACTCTTCTGTACAAAACAAAATTAATGTAACAAAAAATGAATTATTGGAAGAAAGCTTTAAGTGAAGAATGATAGGAATAGGATTCAAGCAGCTATAAGAAGAGCAACTTGATGTTTTATTTTCTTAACTTAAAATATAATATATATTTATAGATATGTATATTTTTCATTTTTTTTCTCAGATGAGCAGCACCCAACTAGACTACAGATTTACATACACTCCTGGTAACACAGCCAGCCATCTGGTCAAAGCACAGTTCCCATATACATAACCAAACACACACTAAAAAGCTACAAGCAAAATGACCTTTAACTTTGTCATTATCAGTGAATTACCCCCTTGTTCCTTGACTTTGGAATCAAATTTTCAAGATCTTGTCAAGATCATGGATTTCTCCTTTTTCTTCTTACTTCTCTACCCTACCACAAATTTTGTCCAAACTGATTTTAAAAGGAATTAAGCTTGTTAGTGGTTTGAAAAATGACATTTCAGCTCTGCTAATATGTCTCTGTATGAAGAAATCAGCACATAGGGCCAATGGAATTTATTTTTACACAGTTCTTTACTTTTTCTAGAAATTTTTTTTTTCTAACTGGGATTGACAAAATCAAAATAAGAGTCCTTTACTCTCTAGAGGCTCTTCTTTGAAGATGCATTTTCTCCAAAGCATTTTTCCTACTTCTCTGAATTCAGGAAATTGGCTTAATGCAAGATCATAATTCTTTGCGTGATTATTAATTACATGAGATTTCCTTTACTGATGCTAACTTGTCAATTTAATACTCATTTTAATTCTTCCAATTTCATTATATTTTACTTTTCTTTAGAACTATATTTTCTGTTTAACAGCTTTGGATAATATTATCATTCTATTTTTTGTGGGTTTTTTTTGTGTGTGCAGCCTGTGAAGTTTCTGATTTCCTTAGGTGATTGAAGCAAAATGGTCATGCTCTTAGCTTCCTATTTCCCAACATATCTTCCTCTATCAATCAGTACCAGCTTCAACCATTATCAGTGGGGAAAAAAAAAGGAGGAAGACTTAATGACAATATACAAGTGGTTCTGACTAGGACATAGCACCAACCATTCGGACTCTAAAATAAACTGCAGATAATACAAATAATGTGAAATGGACATTCCAGTTCCTGTTTACACAACCATTTCAAAAGAGCTGGTTGTTGCCTCGCTCAGCTTATATTTACACATACATCTGAAGAGCTCATTTTCAGAAGGCAAATTTTGCTACAGTAGCAAGAAAAGAGCAAAGTATTTCTGTCCAGATCTGCACATATTGCAGTATGATTAGCTCATGCACAAACATCGATCTTGCTCATCCCAATCCCCTCTCCAAAAATTGGAATCATCAACTTGGATTGAAAAATGGGCCATACTTTCGTCTTCCAAATGCCGATTCTCTAACTCTGGAAAAGTTTGCTCAGAACTTTGCTTCCTTTTTGTACTAGTTGTGAGAAAGGATTACCGTTGAACATATAGGTAAATAGAAAATTATTTTCTAACCAGTGGTTTTTGCATATATCACAACTGAAGTAATTGGAAGCAGGGTAGCATTTCTCTGACATGGTACTAAGTGATTCCCCGACTGATAAAATGAAGAGGCTGAATCATGTTTGACATGTAGTAATCAAGGCAATATCTACACTTGACTAAGTTCGATATGTCTTCTGCTGTAGGTCCGTTTTTATGTTTCACTTCCAGTATCCTCTATTCTGCCATCTCCCTTCCCTTCTGAACTTGAGTCTGGCATCAACTAATGGTAAGGGAGTTATTCGGCCAGAATTGCACCCAGACATTAAAAAATGATGAGACTTTTACCAAGACTGAAAGTGAATGCACTCCAGCGTATGCTGAACATAATTATTGGAAAGGATAATACTGTTCCATAAGTGGTCATCTGCAGTTAGCTCTGTTTTCAGCACTGCTCCTATTTTCCTCTCCAACAGCTTTGCTTCTCTAGAGAAATACTTGTTCTGAAAGCTGAGAGTCTCTCATGGCAACAGAGGGATATCAATTCAGTGATTTATCCAATCTGGACCAAGTTCAGGAGAAGCCAGTTCTATGTGTTTGTTACAAAAGCTGTCTGGGCATAGCAGCCATCGAGTAGAACCTGTAATGCTACTAAACCATCTTTCCCCTACTTCCTTCAGTTTTCTTGGCATTTTAGGCTAAGAACAACAATCATTATTTTAAAGATATGCATGATTAGAGTTTTAAAAATGTGTTTTAAAGCAAGCAATTCTAAATCTAGGATGAAAAAAGCCAGAGGATTCAAGCAGTGCTTTCATTTGCAATATGAATGTCCTCTTAAAATAACGATACCTGGAAACAGACTCACTTCAAGGAAAGGGGCGGAAAACCCATGGGAATTACAAGATATATTTGCACCATTGTAAATCACTTAACGGATGTTTTTAAATCTGTCTTTGGTTATTACATACATAAACACATTTGTATGTATATGTATGTAAGTAACAAAATGTGCTTCATTGTGACCATACAATTTCATTGGGTAGGTTAAAACAAAACAAAACAACCTCAACATCTTGGAAGGCACTGGCCAAAAGTCAAGGATGAAAAGAATACCAATTCAGCCCCAGAAAATTTTAGCTTTGAGCTTGAATAATTGAGCCAGAACAAAGAGTCTTGTGGCTGACCAAGAGATGTAGCATGGTCATTCATAGTGATGATATGTGATGATATATTCAAAAGCAGGGAAAGGCCATGTTATCCAATAAGCTTCTTGTATGAATGAGAAGTACTTCAGGTACAATATCATTTCCATGTATACTTTCCATGCTCTAAATTTTTCCTTCTCTGAATATCTGTTGCTGATGAATTTATACTGGCTCCAGAGCCAAACAGAGACAACGTGGCATAAGGAAGACAAGAGGTTTTACTCAGACTAATGTGGAATGAATCTGGGAGTTTTCAGCAAGTACACTACAGACAGTTGCCCACATCACAAAAGTTGGCACAATTTTGTAGTTTCTGCTCAGAAAAATCCAGGGAGATTCTGAGAGTGTATTCACAACCAGTACGATTGATTATCACTGGTAGAATACCCAAGGATTAATGGTGCTATTTTTACCATACATCAGAGTTAGTTAGATTTATAAGAGTTATGTAGTTATGTATTTATAATCTCCCAGTTTACTCCTGTAGAAATCTATACAAAGCTAATGAAGCAGAACTGCTATCCTTAGCACCAGTGCAATTGTGTATATAAGCAATCTGGGGGAAGTAGACTTGGAAGTTGTCTTTTTAGTTGCTTAGTTGAAAAGGAGGATTCACTTGGGGGAGAGTTATATGTACGTAAAGGAATTTGAATGACATTCGCTTTTGAGAGATTAAGAATTTCTTAGTCTCAAGAGCAAAGTATACTGAAAAGCAAGCAAGTGCACCATTGATTCTACTTCCAGATTTGTCAAGTATTTTTTTTTCTACAATAGGTCCAAACACCACATTTGCACTTTGCAGCCATCATTATTACAGCAGTGTTATGCTTTTAACTCTTTATGAGGACCACAGAAATCTTACTTCTAAGAACATCAGTAATGCCTTCAGTATTGGCTGAGGAATTGGTTGCATTCAACAATTGTTTACCGTCCAAGCTGCATTATTGTTTGCAATTAAACAACTAGTGGGCTCTTGTAAATGGCAGAGGCTAAATTAATATGTAATTTCTGAGATCGGGAGGCTTTTCCCAAACATTCTGGTTTAGTATTAAATCATGACACTAAGACCAGAAAGTTTGATTCAAACATAATCTGAAGTTGTTAATCAAATTGGATTGTCTTTCTCTTTAGAAATCTTCAGGTTGAAGTTTGCTTTCCTACAGTTTGCTTTCCAGATTTTCTTGTAACAAAGCAAATGAAATTCATAGGACTTGAATAATTCATAGGTTGCATATTTGGATTAAAAGTAGTTTGGATAAAAGAACTGAGCATATGAAGTTGAAATGTGTATAATATTTTAGCAGGCTTTTGTAAAGGCAATCACCCTTGTGCCAGAGGGGAAAAAACCATGCAGTTCTTGGTGTTTGCAACCAACAGTTTCTCCCTGATGAAGCTGCATCATACAGTTCTGAAATTCCCCATATTTTCCAGAAGGTTCTGGCTCTCCTATAACATCAAGCAGGAACAGAACAAAACAAAACAGCGAAACAACAAAACAGGATTCTTCTCATTTGCTGGCTATTTCAAGTGTAGAGGCAATGCATGGGATATATTTGGCTGATGAAAAGTATCTTCTGGAATTGTCAGGGGATTGCAGGCATTTCAGTTCATAATGTGTAGCAAGATGTATTTGTTATCGTGTGCACTAGTTAACAGACATAAAGATCAGTAATCTGCTCAAGACAAATCCTAAAAACAGGTGGTATTTTTAGGACGCTAGTTGTTGAATTATAGCATCATACTTTCTTTTAATTCTTCAACAATTGCAACCACTTTAAATAATTTCAGACATGAACTTTCATTTGCAGAGTCATCAAAGGTGCTTTGTATGAGCTTACTGCCAGATATTTTAACAGCCATCATTGTGAAGTAGAACATTTTCACTTCCCCCAGCTCAAGTACATAAACACTAAAGAATGCAGCTAGGTTTCTGCACAAAGCCTATGAAGAAGAACTTTGGCTATCACCTTCATGGGTTGGTTTGGCACAGTGCTGCCTCCACTAGGGTGGATAATATTCTTTAAACTTTAGAAGAAAAGAAACTGAAGAAAAGAGACTTCATTGTTGTCCAAGCCATCTCAATAATTGGCTTATTTTGAAGATTGGATGTTGCAGAGCTATCAACTGAAGAATTTATTATGATTTGGGGAGTAGAACAGCTCTTAAAATAGCTCATATTTTTTTCAGTTGGTTCCAATGAGAAATGGGGAAGCAGGAAAATAATGGGGCTGCTGGATTTAAACCATAATTGCATTCTACCTTGCTATTCATTTTTTAAAGATCATCTCAGTTTTGCTGTATCCTCCAACCATACATGAATTATTGGGATGGTATACAAAAAGATCACAGCTTCTTTTTTCTGCCCTGCTTGGTTTTCAGGTCCTCTTTACAGAATAAGCAGTTTAAATGAATAATACTGACCTTAACATTCAAGTGATATCCTCTGCATTTGTGTATGTTTCTTTCTTGCTGAGACTAAATACTATAATCTCTCAGGATAAATGGTTGGAAATCAGATGTTGAAAGATCTAGATTAAACTGTTTAGGATGAAAATAATTCATCATTGGATATGGGATCCACCTATTGAAAGGCAGAGATAACAGTGGCCTTGGAAAACTCATAGTGAATTGGGTAGAATGATATTGGGGTGATCTTGTATGATTACTTTGAGACTGAAAAGCTCCTGGAATTGGCTAGAAGATTTGCTAGGTTACAGAATCAATTTGGCAAGACTATCCATTTGTTCAATTATAGTGATCAGTGTTTCTGCAGCTTTCATTACTGAAATGGGAAGGTACATTATTTCAGACAAAGTAGTATCATCGATATTGTTGATTAAATACTTTTAAAACCATAATAAAAGTCCTTCACAAGAAAATTAACAAAGGTCTCCCAGAATTCCATAGATTCAATGGAAAAATAAAAACAAGGGGCCATGTTCTTTGTATTTGGCCAACAGCTCAATGAGTGGAAAGGGGAACAATGAATCAAAGCTCAAGAATGTTCCCTGTATGGAGAAGATCACGGTGGTCCATGCTTCCCCTTGTCATCTCAAATCTCTCTTTAGCACAACCTGCTGTGCAGAGACACTGGAAAGGCAAGGATTGATGGAGGAAAAGGGGAAAAAAACCAAGAACAACTTCTGGATTTCTGAGTAAAGAAAGCAACAATCCTCATGAGTGAATGCCAAGGTGCAGCCAGAATTGATGGGACTAGGCAGAAGTCATCTTCTAGCAAGTCTGGAGGGGATGATGATATGCATAAAATAAAAAGGATGGGTTAAGCTAAATGGGTGTTTCAAAGGCAAAATGCCAAGGGCAGCGAATGGTGACTTGCAGTCAAATAGAGAAGGAGTAACTGCAAGCATAACAAGATATTCAAGGAAGGTCTAAAGGAGGCCCCTCTGCCACAATCCGAGGTGTCTTCCTAGAGAAACAAGAGGAAGAGAGGTTTCTTTAAGTCTACTTGCTTTTTTTGAAACTCATATATTTATTTTCTTGCTGTAACTTGGCGATAGGTATTTTAATTTTTTTAAGCAAAATATGCAAATTGTGCTTTATCCAAGGCCTTGTCTCCTCTATTCCTTGTTTTATTACAGAGGTCTCCAAACTTGGTAACTTTGTGGACTTCAACTCCCAAAATTCTCCAGTCAGAACTGGCTGGAGAATTCTGGGAGTTAAAGCCCACAAGTCTTAAAGTTGCCAAATTTGGAGACTTCTGTTCTATTAGAACAGCTTTGAATATCTAGGATTCTGGAATAAACTTCGTTTCATAGATTCATTAATGGAAAAGAATAAATTGTACTGTTTTCAGGATAAAGAACAAAGCACAATGAGCTTAAAAAGACATTCAGACCAATGTTTTGTTCAAAGAAAAGTTAAAATTCATGCCACTTTTTTGCAGCATTTTATTTTAGAATTAATTTTCAGAAATTCTTTCAGATGGTCTTTTATCTTGTACATACAATAACTAATCAAAATTGCATCGGGTGCAGACATTGCTATGCCTTTTTTCATGCACACTTGTTTTCTCTTCTAGTCTATTATTTTCTTTAGAAAAAAAAACAATTTGACAAGCAGGAAAAAAAGAATAGCTGTATTAATGGTTCTAGAACCTAATAACCTTTTTGTCACTTAAAAGGGGATATTTTCTAGAGGCAGAGACACAATCCAGATCTATTTAGAATGACTGACAAGACTGGAACCAACTTCTTTACAACTTTTCCCTTTCATTTCCCCCTCCCCTCCCCTTTCCTTTCTTTTCCTTTTTCACTATTTACTATTTCTCTTTATTATTTTTATTTTCTTTTATAGTTTTTAAATTTTTTGTTAAAAAATTGTTAATATTTTTTTAAAAAATTTTTTCCTTGCTTTTACTTACAGTTATGTTATAATCAAAACAGACGTGGGGACCTTTCCGGTAACGTGGCTTCTCTACGAGCTCACATTGATTGCGATCTCCTGGAGGAGCTTTGTGTCATCAAGCAAATGAAGCAGAAGATAAAAGAACATTAGAACAGATTAAAACAATGTGAACTAGAAAATTAAAAAATAGGGTTATTTTATTCTCTGATAAAACAATATTTTTTTTAAAAAAAAAAAGATGAAAAAAACAGTACAAATACTAAGTGTCAAGCTTTAAAGTGTATTCAAACAGCCTTTGTTTACACTGCTCCGCAGCTTGCCAACAGACCAGGGAGGAGGGAGGGAGAGATTGGAAAGTGCATTCTGGATAACAAGAAATAGTCTCTTGAGAACCAAGGACATTTCAGGTGGTGTTCACCAGATCTTCCCACAACAACACCTGGACATCTAATTGGACAATGCGACCTACACAAATGGAGGTGGGGGAGGGAGGACTCTATACTTTAACTATTCTGTGTTGCCTGGAAATTCTATAGAGTCAAAATGATGTTCTCAATAAAGCTTTGTGTTAAGAGATTGGATCATCTCAACAGTGCCTGCTTGTTTGTGTTTGTCAGTCGGAACTTTGACAGATACATTGAATTATCTCCAAATATTGAGCTGTTATTCCAATCTAATGTTTGTTTTACATTTTCAAACACCAGACAGTCCTAAGCCTGTGATTGGTTTCCATCCTTCCTCACTCTCTTGTTTTTGTTTTCCTCTCTCTAAACTCTGTAATTGTATCAAAGTAAATGGTAGCTGGTGGGAGGGGGGAAAAAAACAGTTTTATGAAATTTCTCAGTGGCCAGTATATTTAAATGGGCTCTTATAGAAATTAAAACAAATGTTTCTAAACAAGAAGTAAATACTGTCCACTAGATGGCCTCTTGTTTGACTCCCTAGCAGTTTGTCATACACAAAAAATTGTAATGCATACAAGTGTATTGCTCAGCTGATTGTTACAACACAGGAACAGGTGAGCACTGGAAAGTAGCTCTCTCCAGCAACTCACTACGCTTTGAATGGAAAGAAAAGAGGACCAGAGCAAGAAGTGTCCTCCCCTCCTTTTGAATAATACTGCTTGGAGGTGCTACCTGTCTCTTTTTATTAGATTCATTTTCTCTCCTGAAAGATGCTTGAGAAGGAAGGAGGGAAACTGCTTTCCTTGCAGTTGGGGGAAGATGGATGAGGGGAGCACATGTGTGCATGTGTACACATGACAGCAAAACTTCTATCTTTTAGTACAGCTCTCTGGTTCTAGGCAGTTTGCCTTCGGCCTGATCTAAATTATATTTATAAACTTTATATAACATGATGTTTAAAAATCTGTATGCAAGTTATACATGGCACTGAGGTTCTGCAGGTTCCTTCTTCCTCTTCTTGGGTCTCCAGAGAAGTTAATCATTGACTAGTTGTCAACTAGTCATGATAACTCTGGATTTCTTCTACCATCTGATGTAATGTATCTCTAAGTATCACTGGCTATGGAAGATGAGTTGGAGAATACGAATGTGCTTTATGGCCTGTTGTGGATTTTCCACAGATCTGTTTGGCTATTGCAGGTATAAGAGAAGAGAAGATATGTATCTTGAGCACCAATGTTACCTAGTTGGATAATAATAAAACGTCTGCAAGCAAACAACTAAGGTCAGAGAGTACCAAGGACTCCACTACTGCAGGTATAGATTATTGGACCTTTGGTCTGATATAATGTAGCTTGTCTTAAATTGTTACAAAATTTGCTTTTACATTTATCTATATAGTCCACAAAATTGTAAAGGATTTGTGTTCAGATTATTGTTTGCTTAAACTATTTGATAATCTGAACATCAAACTACTTATGGGAAATGTATCTCAAATAATATTTATTAAAAAAATACAACAGAAGAAACATCCATCAATATAGTCTTACCATCTCTTATATTGTGAATGATTTGGAATACAATTGATTACCAATACCTTTTATCTCTGCTTGGAGAAGTTTTGTGGATTCACACTGATTGCATATTGGCTTTTCTGCTACAACAAACAGAAGATTAGATCCAGCAAGTCTTTGTGCATGGAACAATCTGGAGAAAAAGAGAAAGAAGATGAAGTACTGTTACCCTGTTATCCTATTCTTCATAATTTATAGAATTGTGCTCCACAAAGAAGAGCTTTGGTTAGTAGGATTTTATTCCTGGTAAAGAGCTTCAGCTTCTGAAGCAGCCATCATAGCTACCTCATTCAAATTTATATGTATCTATCTATATCTCATTCATCTCTCTCTCTCTCTCCCTCCCCTCTTCTCTTATCTACCTACTTGTATTTGCCACCCATCTTATTGAGAAAGGAGAAGGTCATTTCCCTCCTGTGGTTATAAGGACTGAGCTGAAGAATCAGAATCTTACAATGTTTACTAACAAGAAAAGCTCTTTGTACTAACCTAGAGCAATTTCCACAGTCAATGATGGTGTTGTAAGTATAGTTAACAGAACTAAAATAGTATTGAGTTTGCTTCATGATGCAGCTGGTCTCCCTGGATTCCATGTTTTCTGCTGAAACATCCTCTGTTTGGACACATAGGACACATAATGAGTCGCAAATAAAAGCATGACATTTTAAAAAAATATTTCCTACATCGAGGAGGGCAGAGCTGGCATCGCGACGATACAGCATGCGATCTTGGAGGTCTGAGATCGCTGCCGATATCTTTGCTCCTGGACAGTCCAATCTGATCTAATCCGTCCCGAAGAGACGGCGAATGTAAAGAGCGCATCCTGATGATCCCAGGGATATCGCAAAGTCCCTGGTAGATCCTGGAGAAGCTCTTTTTGCCAGCGGCAAAGAGGCAGCCATTAAACATGCTGAAGTTGGGACAGCTCCAAAACGAAAGAACGGAAAGAGAGAGTGTGCCGGTTTGGTAAGAACTTTTTTTTATATTTTAAGATTTGAAAGGACACCCTAAAGGAAAGAAAGAATCTATAAAAGTTTTGATAGAAGTGATTAAGCTGCAATTTTAAACAAGAATGTCAAATTATTATTTTTTTCATTGCTGGATTTTTTATACATGATCTTATATTTTGAAACTGGACTGACTTCTTTTTTTCTCTTGTTATTTATTCTTTTCTCCTTTTTGATTTTATAATATTTTAAGCCAGAGATTCTCTTTTAGTTATTTTTTAAATGTCAGTTGCTCTTCATTACCAATGTGACGAATCATTACTGAAATTGCTTAACTTGCTATATACTGAGTCTCTAAAAAGATCGTCATCTTCTGTCTTTAAGCTTGAGAAGCAGATTGTGGGCTAATTATTCTGGGTGCAGTTTCAGGGGCCTTTAAGGGCAGAAACATAAAATCTGCACACGTAATTTCTCAAAGCATATTTACAATAAATCTGATCTGTCCATGATACAAAAAAAAATGAGTGGACCATAAATAAGTTGCAAATTGACCTTCTGCAGTGGAAAAAAATAGTAGATGTAATCAATTTCACAAGGTGGATTAGTTGGGCAAGGGAATACATCAAGCTTTAATGTAGATTAGTACAAAGAATGGCAGAAACAAAAAACAGGGCTGATAGAAAAAATCTCTAGATTTCTCCCATGCTGGCTAAAGGAATTCTGGAATTGAAGTCACACATATTCAAGTTACTAAGGTAAGAACATGCCCTAGACTGAGCAAGAAATGTTATACGTCTACAATAAAAATAAAATAATAAGTATCTACATAAATAAAAAATAAAAATATTATACTTCTACAATAAAAATAAAAATAATGTCTAAGTAGATGAGAAAAAAAAAATAATTAAACAGTAAAGCAGAAGAGAAATATAAGATAAATGTTGATTTCACCCCCTATATTCTGCACCATTTTCATTTAGCATTTGGCACAAGCCATCTTTATAAAAGTCAATCCAACTGGATGAACTTTTGCTTTTTTTTAGATGATGGTTTAAGGGAATTTTTTTTTAAATAAATTTTTAATTGGTTTTAAAACAAACATAAACAATACCAAAACATGAAAAACATTAAGCCATCTGTCCATATATACATAACATACAGTGTGGCTGGTGGTTTTACAAATTGTTTTGTGCTTCCATTTCTAGTCTTCATTACAATAACATTATAATATCTCTCATATTTCATCAAATATAAGTGCATTAATATCTTTATTAATTCAATCATTGACTATACTTTATTCATTCATGTTTCATAAATAATCATATTTTACTTCATTTATTTTATAACAATTCATATTTACCCTCCAGATCTATCCTAGAATCATTTGTAGATATAATTAAAAACAAGAAAAAAAAATAGAAAATACTCTTTATATATTATTATTTTCATAAAATCTACAATATTTCATTACTATGTTTTTGCTTATCTAACCACCATTGATAGAATAGACCAAAAAATTTATAAATTGTTTATCATCTTGTTCTCTAATTTAAATGTAAGTCCTACTCATTTCAGCCATTCCAATATTTTTTCTTAACTGATCTCTCTGTGATAGTATCTTCTCAATTTTCCAGTTTTTAGGAAATAATCCTAGCCGCTGTTAATCCATTTACAATCAGATATTTCAAAATCTGGCTATATTATTTTCAGGCAAAATCCCAAGAAAAAAATCTCTGGTTTCAAGTCTCTATATGCCTGTATTTGTCATTGTTTTCCAGCCACATGTGGATTTTAGTCGGAATATTTTTCAGTGTCCGAACATGTCCACCACATATGGTAGTAGAGCCAGATGCTGAATGACATTCAAACACTTTTTGGACTTATTCCTTAACATTCCTTGCTATTTCTTGTCGGGGGAAAGTGCACCTGTAAAACACCTTATACAATTTTCTTTATATGCTGTTGACATTGTTATTTTTATAATTTTTGAGACACAGTTTTTGCCATTCTCTAAGATCATCCCCATATCCAAAATTCTCCCCAAGCAATCTAATTCTTTAACTTGTTGTTTTAGTTTTAATTTCTAATAAATGTCCGTAATAATTTTTTTAATCACCTTTTCATCAGCACTGTCCAATCTAAATGCAGTCAATTTATCATAAACAACTTCTGTTAAAATCTTTTATCATACCTTGAGTGTATTTGCACTGGTTTTTTTTATGGAAACGCAACTTCATCTTTATACCTTGTTCCTTCTAATTTTGCATAAGATTAAGTTCACCTTTTTCATTCAGTATTTCAGCCAATCTAATGTTTGGTTCCTTTTTTGTATATTATAAGGATAAGAACAATGCTTCAATAGTCGATAACCCAGACTGGAAATTTTCAAATAACATTGTCTTCTCTTAAGTCTCCCCAAATTTAACCAACAGAGACTCCGTAATATGATCGTCTTCCTAAAATAACCCTGGTATTTAGTTCCTTATTACCATAAAAAGGCCATCGCCCCCCCAAACAGATTATGTCCTTCTACTCGCCACACAAATCTAATATTTCTTAATGTTATCCATCCTTTACCCACACAATTGTAGCTTTTGATAGTCAACCAATTAAGCAAGCCAAATCCTCCTCTTATTCTATGCGTCTTGGCAAACTTTTAACTTTAATTCTTCGCCTTCTTACCTTGCCATATATATTTCAAATAAAAAAAATTTTATTAAATCTTCCAAATAATCTTTCCAAGCCTAAATTGGGAATTGTTTTGCAAACAAATAATACAAATTCTGGAGTAAATTCACTCAATCGTGATTGGTTGATATTCTCCTGTTAGTGAACAAGTTGTAATTTTTCATTTTGCAGATCTAGTCTATCTGCTGTTTAAGTTTAATATAATTATTCTCTTTTCAGTGGTACTGCATCTTGCTGTCCCAAATATATCCCAAGTGCTTTTGATCTTATTCGTGAACCTGGATTTTCAATAGGTTGCTATTCTTCCATTTTTTTTTTTTTTTTTTTTTTTTTTTTTTTTTTTTTTTTTTTTTTTTTTTGTCTTGATAACATGTTTTTGTCAGAATCTTTGCCTTATCTTTATTTATTTTCAATGCCAGCCACTCTTCTCCATATGTCTCTATTTTTCTATCAATTTTGGTGGCTGTGCCTAGTGGATTCTTCTAAGATTGAAAACCAAGTCATCTGCGAATGCTTACACGTTTAAATTCTTCCTTTTTAATTTTTCATCCTTTTATATCCTTTTCTTTCTCTAAATTTCTGTTTTAACACTTCCCAGGTTAACACAAACAACAAGGTGACAGTGGGCATCTGTCTTGTCCCTTTTCTTTTATAATAGAGTTCCTGTTCAATTCTCCTATATGCATACCTTTGCTGTTTGCTATGATATTAGCTTCTATGCTTGAGTAAATATTTTAGTAAAGCCGTCTGTTCCAGCAGTAACAACATGAATTCGTCCTGTTTTCACATTATCAAATGCCCTTCTGGCATCTAGAAATATCAAGCCATTTGTTTTTCAGGGTGAGGCCTCATAGTATTTCCAAAGTGTCGCAAAATTACTCTCATATTGTCTTTAATTTGTCTCTTTGCAAAGAAATCCATTTTGATCAGGAATGAATAAAACTGTTTAAATATTTTTAAGTCTTTCTGCCAGTAATTGAAGCAAAAATTTTATAATCTGCAATTTTAGTTAAAAGAAAGAGTCTATAGTTCTTAATTTTGTAATGGATCGGCCTCCTCTTTGGAATAAGTGTAATAAAGGTTCTAACCATGTTTTAGGTATCCTCTTCTTTACCATATACTTCATTCATAACTTCTAAACAATGGAAGGTTCAACGATTCTTGTAATGTTTTTATAAAATTCTGCCGGAAGCTCCATCTGGGCCTGGTGCTTTCCATAATTTTGCTTCTGAATGCTTCGTTAACCATCCATCCATCGTTATGTTGCTTTCTATCAATTGTGTTCAATCTCTTTAGGTATCTGGGGTAGATAGCATTCTGTAGATACTGTTAATCTTTCCTCATCAATATTCCCTTGCGTATATAATTTCTCATAATAGTCTCGTATGATTTTCTTCTTCTCTTTGCTTACCAAGCAAACTTTGGCCTGTTCATCTTATAATTGCAAATTTTCTTGATTCTTCTCCTTCCTCAATTTATATGCGACCATCTACCTGGTTAATTTGCAAAAGTAGTTCTTTCAAGTAGTTCTGTTCGCATCTCTGATTTTCTGTGCTAGTTTCTTTTTCTATTAGTCCATTTTATGTTTATTATGTCATTTTTAACTTGATATCCTTTTTCCTGTGGCATTTCTGTAACTCTTTTTCAAGTCCTTTGTACTCATCTTCTCATGCCTTAGAGCGCGAGTCTTTTCAATGGTATTTCTTTTCCTTGTATCGTCTATTATCAAGCCCTGACATATGCCTTTCACTCGTATCCCATACGTTCTTTTCAGGTATTTCTTTTTTTCCTTGTATAGTCTACTTATCAAGCCCCTGAACATATGCCTTCATTGTATCCCATACGGTTCTATTGGGATCTATGTATCTTCTTTTTTGTTTTCTCTAAAGAAGAAGCCAGTTCTTTCTCCGTCACTGTGTGAAGTCTTTTTCCTTTAATATAGTTAATTATTTAACGTCCATCTAGATCTTCTCCTTTGTCTTTCCAATTTAATTGGTATTGGATTGGTGATCTGCAAGTACTTGTTTCAATGTTTAGCTCTTGAAATTGGTTAAACAATTCTGTTGACATCCATATAATATCTATCTGACATGATTAAATGTCTATTTGAATAGAAAGTGTATTGTTTGGTTTTAGCTTTCTTTCTCCTCATGCATCTTTTAAGTTTTTTCGTCCACCATTTTAAAAGGATTTAGGAGGATCTTTTCTGCTTTGCTTTGTTGTTTTCTGTGCTGTATAATCCAGTTTAATTGATCTACATTCCATTAAATTCCCATCCAAAATACTATTAGCATAGTCCAGTTCAATTTTTTCATATGTAATTTTTTATAAAATTCTTTCTTGATTGGCTCATTCAGGGCAAAATTGCAATTCAGGAGTGTTTCTTATATTATCTATCTATTATTCCACCATTAATATTTTCATTATCAGATATTTTTTTTTTTGTATTATCAATTTCATTGGGGATATCTTAATATTATAGGACCAATCTCCCTTTTCTTCAATTGTGTCAGAGAAGGAAATATTTTTCCTAATTTTTGGCTGTCTCTGCAATTGTTCATGTTGCTTTTTAATGATGTACTTCTTGTAGACAACATTATATCAAATTTTTAATTTCTCTAATTTATGAAAAATGTCCTTCTTTTAACAGCTGAAATTAAAATCAATTTATTTGATTGTAATTAATTTTTTTCTTACTTTCCCTTGGTTTAATTTTGTACTAGGTTTAAACAATGCTCGTTAGATTTTTTTCCGTTGGTCTTTAGCCTCCTCCTTTCCGCCTTCTGCGCACCTTCTTCCTTTTCCAGTCGTCATTTGGTAGTCCTCTTGGAATTCAATTAGTGAGATTTCTTTTTCTGCCTCTTTCTCCTCTTTAAAATTCTGTGTAAAAGGATTATTCTTTCTCAATTGAGTCAATTCTATATCTCTTTCTTGCCATGTGAAACATTAAACCGTTCTGGATCAGCCATCTATAATTCACCTCTTTTTTAAGTAGCAATTTGTCAGAATCGGTTATTCTTTCCCTTCTCATCTCTCTCACTCTTCTGGGTACTTGTTTCAAACCACAATCTCCTATTTGTATTTCAATGTTTTTCTCTCACTAACTTGCGAATTTGCATTGTTATGGCTTTCTTTGTAAAATCTGATACTGAATTCTCTTGGTAAAACTATTTCTCATTTGCATATCTGTAAAGATGATAAACCTCATTATATCTTCCTTGATGAATCCCATCCATCATCTTCTTCTCAATTGTTCCAAAAGCTTAAAAAACAGCAGTATTTTCTTCATTATCTCAGCTAGTTTTTGTCCTTTTTTCTTTCTTTTGAACATCTGGAGATAAAATTCTGACTTTGTCCATCTCCCAATCTCAGCATACCAACTTTTATCTTGTTCAACACAAGTTAATCTGTATCAAATTCCAACTTCTTATATCTTTGTTTACCTTCTTCAATTTCTTGGAGCTTCTCATCATACTTCATCATCATTGTTGGATGCGTCTCACTTTTTTTTCATCAGGTTTTCCCCTGTTCTTTGTTCAATGTTCTCGTGTTCTTTGTTCAATATTCTCTTTTTCAATATTTTCTTGATCTTGTTGAATATTTTGAATTCCATTGGCATATCATCTGCCAGCGGTACTTTTCTTGTTCTTTTTCTTTTGCTTTAACATTGTTGTATTGAAACGTTTCCTCAGATGGTGGGGAGGAGGAAGCAGGAAGTTAAGAAACCAGGAGTTGCTAAAACTTCCTACTGATTCTTTGGGAAATTCAAGATTTTCAAATTCATTTAGACTTCATCCAGTTGTGAAATAACCAATTACAATTCCAAGTAACAAAATTAGTGGAACAAAGAAAAAAAATTGGTATAATAATTAAAAAAGGAAAAAGAAAAAAAATTCTTCAGGCTCTTGTATACCTTAATCCCAATCGATTAATTAGATAACCATAAAAATTCAAAAGTAAAGAAAAAAGTAAAGAAAAAGGACATAGCACACCATAACAGACACGAAAAAAAATAATAATTGTAAGTTCCAAAAATGGCAAAGAGATGAGAAAAAAGACTAAAAAAAAAAAGGAAAAGAAAAAGATTCTCAGGTTCTTCAAACACCTTAATCCAATTAAGAGATCTTCAAATATAAAAAGATACATTAAAAAACACCATAAGAAACATATGAAGGTACAGCAGTTCCAGAAGTCAAAAATCCAAATAGCTTATTATGAAAAGAAAAAAAAATAACTGATGAGGGGTAGCACAGCTTTCCAAAAAATGGAAAAAAAAGCACACTGCACTTGTTAACTATCCAAGGCTATTATAAGCTCTCTTCTCCAAAGGCTTATCACCTTTTCTTTCCTAAGTTTCAACACCAGACTCCAGTGCTCATAGAAACTCTCCATGCTCTTCCCTCTATCTTATCAACCAGCCAATGTTCCCTTGAAAAAAGTCCTCAGTTCTTTTCTCAGGTTTGTCTGAGTAAAAAAAAAAAAAAAAGGTACTTCAAGCTCTAGTTGGCCAGTGTTACAAAGTTTCTTCAAGCTTTCACTTTCCCCCTCCCTTTTCCAAGCAAAATATAATAAGAATTAATTAAAAAGAAAAAATAGTA
>BHFT01033614.1:0-21055 GCA_004320025.1 Laticauda laticaudata
TAAGTTTGTAACAATGGGGCAGGGAGTCATCAAAGAGAGCAAAATTCCAGGTATGAAGGACATACATATTCATAAATGCTAATTTTTGAAATAACCTTATAGTTCTGAGAGAAGGGAAAAGGGACTGCCTTCTCTTGCCCAAGTACATATAAGCTTTGTCTAACTGGTCATTCAGCAACCACTCAAAACTTACACAATACTGAATGAGTTGGTAGTTACGATTGGTCTTGTACGCATATTGTCGCAGTGACCCTGATTCTCAACATTAGTTACGGGCACCTGACTCCGCAATTATGACACTTGCAATATCCCCATGGTCATCATTTGTGACCTTTTCTGGCATTCTCCTACCATGCTGCATCCAACGAGCCCAGGATGGAGGCTGACTACCTTCTATTGACGTCTGAGTCTTACTAAGGCAACATAAAAGCCAGACCCCGGGAGAGCACCCAGCTTTTGACTCAGCTCCCTTTCAGTCAGTAGCTGTGTACTCTGAAAGCTTCTGTTAGATAAACACCAGCGATTCTTCAGTGCCATTTTTCCTCGTTTCAAGCAAAGTTGGAGCCAGTGTTGCCAGAGCAGCTGTTCAGGCAAGTTGGGCAGCGTCTGTAGCACCTCCCCCATGCCTGCAGTTTGAGCGGTCGTAAAAAGCGAACATCGGCAAACCGACTACCAAGTGTCAGCCAACTGATCGTGTGGCCAGAGGCTGCCCCTTGCTTTTGCTGACTTCACTCGGGGGCTCTTTATAGCCCTAAGGAGCAGATTCTTCGATCTCGGAGCCTGCTTCCCATAGTCAGTGGCCAATCTTGGATTGAAGCCTTTCCACACGAGGTTGAGCAGCCATTTTGGAAGCCGGGGCGCCAATTTATACCCTAAGGGGCTTAATACAAAAAATTTACCAAACATGTTTCTTTCCAGCATAAGAGCCTTTATTCTTCAAATGGAGCAAGATAAGCGGTCAGGCAGAGTTCCCCCCCCCCAGTGGGAACAGTATCCTAAGCCAATAAGAGAAAAAAGTTGCAGGCAATGCACCCAATCAGTCCAGAGGGAGGTGGCTGCTAAAATCAGAGCTAAAGCTCTAGCCCCTAAGAAGGCAAACTCAGCGCTGAGTGTGAGGGCAGAAAGCGCAGACATCTGCAGCCCTAGAGAGGCCAGTTCAACAGAACTATTCAACAGAAAGAGTGGAACTACAGCATGTTCAGGTGATACCTGTGTGCTCCAGCCCAGCCCTCCCAGGGGAGGAGAAGTTATCTATGAGCCTTTCCATCCTCCATCCTGGTTCTCCTGAGGCTTTTGTAGTACATGATGCCTCAGCGATCAAGCAGATTGCGGCCTTATTTCCAACAAATCTTCTGTGCCCTATGCTCCTCCCCTCCCTCAGGCCTCGAACTTCTTCTCAATCTAGGCTGAAGACCACCTTCACTCCCACAGCAGCGGCGTTCGCGGCCTCTGCCCCTACCTTGAGGCATAGACCAGGATACCCAATATGTTGTCTCATTGGCCATTAGGCAGCGGATTGGCCTGAACGCTCAAAGCTAATCCTTCGACCTCCAGAAAGGTTCAGGCCCTTTCCCTTCTCAAATCTATTAGTTGCCTCATCCACCCTGCATTAACACAGGCCCCAGGAAACCTCAGGGTCCATTCTTCTCTATCCAGAATGGGAGCAGGCTGATGACGAAGGAAGCCTTCACCCTCTGAACACAGTTACTCCTCTCATTCAGAACATGAAGAGGGCGAGACCTTTGACCAAAATCTTTCAGAGGAAGAGGACTCTCACCAGAGCAGACATCCTCAGCACGCGCCTTTGGTCACTGCCAAGCTGCTTGCCAGAGGAAGTGGCTCCCGAGCCACAGGAATTCTCTCTAGCCAAGGAGACCTCACTACTCTACAAAAGCCTGTAGGCGCATGCAGCGGTTTTTGCCTTCTCCGATTTTGTGCCTGGACATGGTCATAGGAACAGTTGCACTTCCCCTTCGGCAGGTCCTCGCCCATCTTAACTCTGGATAAGCGTATTCTACAATGTCAAGTCTGCAGCCCTCTGGACAATGGACCGTCGCAGGCCTTCTGTCTTGAACATTTCCGGTCTTGGACACTCGTTCTGTCATCCCTGCACGCTCTCACATGGCATCCATACGGCTGGCTGCCACCAAACTTCAGATTAGACTGCCACATCTGACCTCTTCACGGTGCTCACCAAGGCCCTAATAAGATTATCACAGCGGCAGAAATTCACTGGCAGATGCCACTCTCAATTCTAGCCAAATTTGCATGTAGGGCCATAGGCATCTCCAGTATTGCAGCAAGAAAACTGTTGTGCGCTCAGAAATTGGCAGGCGGAGATCACACCGTAAATGGAAGCTGGCTCAGTTCCATTCGCGGGCAATAAGCTTTTTGGCCAATGCGCTGGAACCTTATCTCATCGAAACCAGAGATAAATGTTTAAAATTCTCTCTTCCTCTGCAAAGAGATCCAACTATCGCCCAGCTCCTCATACTGGCAAACAGCCCTTTTTCAGGAGGGTGGTGAGCGGGGTCCTTCCTGCCCATCGCTCTAAAATCCCTCATTCTCCCACACCGTAATGGAGGAGTCAACACACAGCGGAAATGCCTGACGTGCTTCAGCTTATCTAGGTATCAGGATGGTATAATAGGACTTCCTAAGGCACCCCCCCCCCCAAAAAATGGATCTGTTCTGTCTCTCAGGACATTCAAGCACAAGACCTCCATGAATCAGACCATTCAACTCCTTCTTGAAAATCACAAGCTATTTCAAAACCTGTTCCCCCCCTCTCAATGGGGACATGCGGCTTTCATCGTTCCCCAAAGCCTCAGGAGGGCCTGTGAACCATCCTGAATCTAAAAAATTTCTCAAAACCAATTTGGTTTTTAAAAATACAGGCTATTTAAAAATGCAACTCTGCATTTCTTATTTTAGAGAGCGGTTCGGAGGCGCATCTCCTCTCTCTCCACTGATCTCCATAGGGAGGACTTCCTCCTACATTCCCCCATTTGGCCTTCATTTCATCACCAGATTCTCTCCCTTTCTAGTTATCAGCCAATAACCCATTCACACAGTACTTCGACCCACCTTCCCATATCACCCAACTCATCCGGCTTCAAGGCGTCTTCAATGAAGCGTTCTGCAGAGCATAGATAGCATCTCTCCTTCGTGTATCCAGTGAGGTTTATCCAATGCTTACTGGGACAACATTTTGATTCTGTCCTCCTTCATCCATGCAGCCCATCGGATCTGCAAAGTATCCGGTATATCTCCAGAGCCACAGATTTTTCCACTCCTGCCACTCTCAATTGGTTCCTGCTTCCCCTACCAATGCAGCAGGAACCAGCCACTCATCCAATCAAGGTCCTGCCGTCCCGCCATAATCCGCAGAGATCTACTTTCCAATTGGTGTGTTCCCCGGTTAATCTGGAAGGGGACTCCGTTTTCAGAGCGTCCCAAGACATCGCTACGTTGATAACCACCGATGCCCAGCCTCACTGGGCTTGGGGTTCCCATATGCAGGGCCAGATAGGCTCCAGGACCTTGTAAGTCCAGGTCAAGCAGGCCTTCCCATAAATTTGGCAAGAAGTTTATACAGCCATTTTTCTAGCTCTCAAGCATTTGCAGCCACTCAGTGACCAGCTCTTTCCATGTTCTTAGTCCTTATGGGACAACATGGCCACCATGGCTCATGTCAACCGCTGGGGGGACAAGGATCCAGAGCCCTCATGGGAGAGGCTCTACTGTTGGGTTTATGGGCAGAGCAACACCTGTCGTTTGAAACCACTTCTTCCGCGGGGATCAACAACTCCCCAGGCCAACTCGCTACGGGAGCCCTAGTCACCAGGCAGAATAGTCTATTCCTCCTCCTCTATTTCAGGGACCTTCCCTCCCAGATTCGGGAATGCGCGGCAGGTGGAATTCTTCTTCCACTCCTTTAAATTCGCCCAGGTCACCAGATTCTTCACCAGGTTTCTTCTTGCCAGGGAGCGGAGGGGATCAGATGCCTTCCGGTGCAGATGCCGCCAAAAATCATCTTCTATGCCTTTCACCCCGCTCCATCATTCTTGCCAGTAATTCGGAAGGATGGTATAGAGGAACGAGTGGAGCTCCTACTCTGGCACCCCTATTGACGAAGGACCACCCTGGTTTGCGGACCTGAATCAACCTGATGGTGCGTTTTACTCCTTAGAGGATCCCAGCCCATCTAAAATCTCCCTTCATCAGGGGGCAGATTTCTCGCTCCAACCTCGGAAGCTTCTCCGTATGTGGCATATAGGACCCATGACCCATGCTCAGTCCACATGCGCCTAGCTATGGTTTATAATTTAAAGCGAGTGCATAAGCGCCATTAGTGGCCTGAGTTTCAGCTGAGCTTAACTAATAAGAGTGTGACTTCGCCCTTTAGAGAACAGAAGTGCTAGGTTCTGCCTCTCTCTTGATCCACTTAATGCCTGATCATTCTCACAGAACGTGCGCCACAAGGCGGCATCAATACTGAACTAGCGCCACCTGAAAGCGCGCGCCTGTGGAATGGTGCCGTAGGACGGCAATTGCGTCTCTGTCTTCCGCTTGTAGCCTCATGCGCATGAGTATTATTTCGCTTCGTTGTTTCAGCTTTGGCTTGGAGTACTAGCGATGAATGCCAAAATTAGGCTGGGTCCTCTACTGGCCCCCCAACGACTCTACGCAGGCAGGTTATAGTGACCCTCTACCTAGTCAGCGGTTCTATTCTAAAGAATAGAGAACGAGTTATGTACAGATATCCTTGCCATAGTTTAATCCAGCGGATAAATATCTCTGTCAGTCCGATAAAAGTATATTCAAAAGGCGTGATAACCAAAACCGAGCACTAGGTCAATCACGCCCTCCGTGTCGGATTTACAGGGGAAGGTTATCCTTCCGGGGATCTTCATGTGCGCCTTAATGCCTTACAAAGCCCCCTTTGAACCCCTTAGAACATTGTTCTCTCCATTCCTGACTCTAAGGATCGCTTGTTCCACATTTCCATCACTTCAGCCAGAGCAGGTATCCGCAGCTCGGTCTCTTTCCATCAACAGGACTTTGTTCCTTTCACGCATGATTAGTTGTCCTCAGTCTGGACCCCTCATTGCATTCCAAGGTGGTTAATACCTGTTTCACAGGTCCCAGGACACTATGTTGCCGGCTTCTGCCCCCTCCCGCATCATGACTAAAAAGCGGCAGTGGGCACTCACTAGAGCGTAGGGCAGGGCTCTTTAGAATATACATAAGCGCCATTCCTCCCTTCCAGGAACTTCTGAAGCCCATTTGTTTCCTTTTCCCTTCTCACCTTGGGGGCACCAAAGGCCTTTTCTCCTAACTATTACAGTTGGCGTCAGATCTTGCATTGAGCAGGCCTTTGACAAAGCCTGCGGCCCTTCCGCCGTTCTCGAGGTGACCATCTGACGGGTGCACTCTTACCAGGAAAACGTGGCCACTTCGGCGCCTGGGTGACCCAAGCACCCTTGAAAGATCTCTCGTGCAGACCACGTGCGGACATTTCTGTCCTCTTTGTCATCAGTACTACCGTCTGGATGTTTTTGCCTTGCGCAACTGTAGCCTTTGCAGTAAAGGCGTGGCTTCAACAATGGTTCAAGCAGTCAGGTGTGATTGAGCCGCGACGAGGATCCCACCTCGTGGACATGGACATGCAAGCTTTGGTATGTCCCATCCTGGGCTCTCGATGCAGCATGGAGGAGAATGGGCATTGGTGGAGGTTACCCTGAACGCCCTTTCTATCTATGCTGCGAGACAGCCCAGCTCCTCCCTTGATTCGTCCAGAGAGGGTAAGTCATATTTCTGTATTCATTTTGTGCTTCCAGAGACACCTTTCAGTCTGTCAAGTATCTTCGCCAAAGCTGGGGTCTCTTCCTGGGGTTAGCTTTTATATCTTACTACAGACTCAGCTAAATGACGTCATAGGAAGGAGTCAACCCATCCTGGGCTCTCTCGCAGCATAGATAGAAAGGGCGTTCAGGGTAACCTCCATCAATGCCCATTCCACAAGCAAAGTCAATGAGAGTCCTGGCAGGAGGCTAAAAATGGTGATCATATGAAGTATTTGCTTAATAATGCATGGAGATTCACTTAAGGACAATAACCAGGAGTGCCAAGTTTTCTATGGCTAAGCAGCAGTCATGTGACACTGTGCATTATGATAATGTCATTTAATGATAGAAATTTCACAGTCCCAGCTTTAAGTGAGGAATACTTGTAGGCAGAAATATAGACATATTTCTGGGTAGAGGAACAATCTGTAGAAGGAATCATCTGATCCATTCCAAGTCAGCCCATCCTACAAGGACATTTAGAGCAAACACTTAAGGCTTGCATTGGCAGAAAATGACAAGAGCACAAGACCAGAAGGTAAGATTTCTTTTAAAACAATCCCTACTTATGCAAGAGCTGCACTCAAGATGATGAAGAGCTTCCTTTTTTTAGACAAGCCTTGTTCCATAAATTAGTGGGGGAGGGAAGGATTGATCATGTATTTAATTGTTGGGGATTCAATTATATTCTGTATATACAGTAGCTACTGACTACCATCTTGAGATAGGATGGATAAATAAATCTGTGTGTTGTGAAGTGCAACTGTCTTGAGAAGCTCTTGGTCAGTCACCACTGGATAACTCTACCTTGTTTTGTAAATAATTGAACAAGAGATAATTTTATTGTTATAAAAGGAACATTACTCAGAAAAACAAGATTCAGTAGACCAGCTTTTAAAAGCCTTTGTATATTAAGAATTTAAGAACACAAGAATTTCTACTCTATTAATTTAACACTTCAGGTTAACAAGAACACTTCAGGTTCCATGTTCATCCTTCATGCTAAAGAACTGTACAAATAAAACAATGTTTGCCTACAAGTGTAACAAAGCCCTACAGTTTCTCTTTCCTAGCTTTTCGGTTATTTGCTGCTGATTGCATCAGCTTCCATTCCTGCTGGCATTCTCTAGTGGAGGATGGGAGATTGTGGGGAATTCCAGATGAGATCATTAAAAACTAATTGGAAATCTCTACGGATTACTGAAAATCATTTCCTATGTCACCACAATAGTCACACATGAGTCAATGATTTATGTGATTGGCTCCCATTTCCCCAGATAGAATTCTTCACAGGCAAGACATGTATAGTGACATATATACATTATGCTTATATTGTATGGTATACATATGAAACAGACAACAGAAAACTTCAATGATTTCTGTACAATTAAATCAGTTTGATAATGCAATATTTGTGTGTGGCAATCCTAAATTAAAATCCTTGCAGGAGGCTTTAGGCAAATCAGTTTACTACACAGCTGTTGAGATACAAAATTACGCCAAGTTCCTTGGAAGAAAGGTGGGACACAACATTTTGCAAATAATGAAAAAACAAGCTGAATTATAGACAGAAGAGCTGAAGAATAATTGTTAGCAATACATATCTCATGGATTTACTCGCAAAACACTGACAATCTAAAATGATATGCCATTTTTCCAACTGAAACAAGAGTTTTACAATGTATGAGAGCAGCATAAAAATAAAGTAGTCCAGACTACTGAGAGGTCCATCTCTAAGATTTCTAGTATCTTTAAGATTATCACCAATCTGTTTATTGCCAATTCCCTTACATTTGTAAAGTAAGGATAGGAGGTGACACAACGATGGACTAATAAGTTTCATTTGAGAAAGGTTCTTTTTCTTAGCCTGATCATTACTAAGGAAATAAAAAAGAAACTCAGCCATATTAAATGGAATGGAGAACCATATTAAAAAAAACTTTAAAATTGGTTATGGCTAAAAATAATTTTTGGTGCCATAAATTTCAGGATAATATTCTGCCATGCAAAGAGTAAAAACAGAAGCACCACTTTTACAGAGTAACTATCTTCCTCTGGAACTCTCTTAGGCGGCACACCTCTTCAGTCCTTATTCTTAATATTGGCACACCACAGGGTTGCGCGTTGAGTCCCTTACCCTATACTCTTTATGTGCATGACTGCATTCCCACTCACGCTAATAAGACTACTGCTAAATTTGCAGATGATACAACAGTGGTGGGACTTATCTCTGGGCAGGGATGAGTCTGCCTACCGAGATGAGGTGGACCGGTTGCTTTCGTGGTGTGGAGATAATAACTTGGTCCTCAATACTAATGAAACCAAGGAGCTTATATTGGATTATAGAAGGAACATATCAGACATCCAGCACTTGCTTATCAATGGAGACCGAGTGGAGCAAGTGGCCAGTTTGAAGTTTCTGGGTGTTACCCAAAAAGAGGACCTGACCTGGGGTGCCCACATTGCAGCCCTGATCAAAAGGATCCAGCAGAGATTATACTACCTGAGACTTCTCAGAAAACAACTGAATGAAAAACTGCTGGTGACCTTCTACCGCAGCACCATAGAGAGCATTTTAACATACTGCACCTCTGAATGGTTTGCCAATTGCACCATGGCAGATAGGAAAGAACTCCAGAGAGTTAACGTCATTGCCCAGAAGATCATTGGTTGTCCTCGCCCGTCTTTGAAAGAGCCTTATAGCTCCCACTGCCTTAAGAAAGTTCAAAACATTCTCAACGATCCATCTCATCCTGGGAACCCTTTTTTTGAACTATTACCATCTGGCAAATGGTACAGAATAATAAAAATAAGGACAAATAGGCTGAAAAACAGCTTCTATCCCAGAGCAGTAGCTCTTTTGAATTCTGCTGTACAGTGCAGTGTTGGTGTGGTGTCAGGGGTTTCTAGTTCAATGTGTGACTCATAGTTTTCCATAGTCCCTCTAAAAAACAGTGTGTGTGTGTGTATGTGTGTGTGTGTGTTACAGGGAAGCTTGTCTTAATTTTCCACCTCAATCCATTACTCATATAGCATTAATCATTTGTAAGAATTATATAACCTTCATCTTGCAATTCTTCCTTCAGCAAAATAATATATTTTTAATAATACTTTCAGTTAACCTAGTTTTTACATTCAGTAAAAATCAGAATCTGGAAAAAATCCATTTTAGTTCTTATATGACTAAAATAGAGGTAAAAGGGATATAAAATAAATGCTCAAATGGAACTACCTTAAGACTTTTATAATGTTGCAGTGTTGTCAGTTTCTTAAAAATTATATTTGCCCTATCTATTTTCTAGCTACATGTTGTCTTGCAATTTGTTTTATTAGCTCTTTTTAAAATCTATTAATTAAACCAGTCTTGGAAATAGAGAACAATTAGTTTTTTTAATACATTTAATAAATTTACTACCTTGCAGAGATTTTCATTAAGTACAGAAATCCACTAAAGCCTAAACCAACTGATTTACAGGAAGCTGAGTGTATAAGTACAAAGAGGATTTCTCAGGCACAGTAATCTGATCTAGTGAGCAAAATGGAAGTGTGGTTGCATCCTGTGGAAAAGAGCAAGAGGAAATCCATAAGGGTGGGACAATGAAGTAAATTATAACCTGGATAGGATAGAGAATCCCACCCATCCACAAGAACAGCATGTCAGGGACATGGATATCCTGTTTACATGATATAGAACTCCCTCTAGGACCCAAGATGGATAACTCTCATTTTTTATGAAAATACTCACTGACCATGTGAATATGGCATGAGTTAACTTCACTTACTTACAGTACTTAAGTAAATTTTGTATAGCATATACAACCCTTAATACACCATATATTCATCACCCTTTCTTGTGTTTGTATGCTAAGCACCCCATTTATACCTCAGTTCATTTACTCTAAAGTGTTTTCAGACATATACAATTTTCACTTCCATGTAATAAAATGGGAAGCATATTGTTAAAGGCAGCAAAATGTGAAATTCAACAAATAAAATCAAACAACACAACGTATGTTTCTGTGTTACTGTCAATTACTGAAAAGAAAAGAAAAAACTTTCCAAGGCCCAGGAAGACTGGTTTCATTTGCTTCTAAAATACCAAAAGGCTGGGAGCCTTCCTGATTTCAAGAGGCAGAGTGTTTGAATTTAAGGGCACTGCAAGTAAGGCCATCTTGAACTCATAAATGCTTGTTCTCAGCTTTAGGTAACAGATTGTACAAATAATCTGAACGTAACAAGTGTCTGAGTCCTATCGGCTTTGCATGTAATCACCATGACCCTTGAACTGGGATCAAAAACCTATTAGCAATCAGTATTTCTCCTAAAAATAGGTGCCATTTAATGAAACATGCTTAATTAGTTCCTGTAGGAGGCAGGTAACCAAATGTTGTATCATCTTAGTTTCAAGATAATTTTTCATGACAGCTCTATGTAGAATGAATTGCAGTAGTCCAGCTACAGGATGACAAAGTCTGAATTGTTTTCAGTGCTTCTCAGTCCAGGAAAAGTCACAAGTGGTGAATCAAATATAGCTGACTATAATAGATTCTCTTAAATGTTATCTTCCCCTGTCCATTTAGTTGGAGCTATGAGTCCAAAAGCTCAGGTTGCATAATTATTACTTTACATGTTGCATCATTCCATCAAGAGCAATATATGGAATATCTATGGTTTTAGAAGCACTATCACTGACTTCATGTAGAGATTGCTACTCTCCTTGTCAAAATTGTAGCAAGTTCAGACTTTCTTGATAAACAAAAATATAGCATCCTTCTCACAAAGATGAAGTGCTGTTCTGCTTTGTTCAAGTTCCTTTCAGATTTTGAAAAACCCATCCAGATTCAAACATTCCAAACAAAGAGTTGAATGCTGATAGAATAATGAAGATCTTTATGTTGGGATGACTTCCAGATGCTTTGGATTACAACTCCCCAATTTGTTGCTAAGGGCCATGTTTACTAGGGCTGATTAAAATTGAAACTACTCATTTTATGTTGCTAATAAATTCTACAATGTGAACAAAGAACATATTCTTGCTCATCACATACCCAAACTGTGTATCAGCCAAATCCCT
Organism: Laticauda laticaudata; assembly: GCA_004320025.1. Taxonomy (NCBI): domain Eukaryota; kingdom Metazoa; phylum Chordata; class Lepidosauria; order Squamata; family Elapidae; genus Laticauda; species Laticauda laticaudata. Next base: position 10,924 of record BHFT01033614.1, read on the forward strand.
TCCTACCACTTACTACTGTATATTCAACTATGACCTTCAGTTAAATACAGCTTCCAATAGCACCGTATAATAAAAAACCCCCACCCATCTCCAATATAATTGCTTCTCTTTCCAACTGGGAACTTGTTTACACTCTGCATTAAATATGTGAGTCATTTCTGATAATTTTCAGAGTTAAGCAAAATGGTTCCGTTTTCATAATCCAGAGTGAATTTCTTCTCCCCATTCACTTCTGTTACCAGAAATCAGCATTGGAACTATTTGTAAAATATCCATTGGACTATATTTAGGCATACATGTCAAATGAAATAATACAGTAGACCAAAGCCAATTTATAGTATTAGGAAACTGCCTTCTCATATGAGATAGAAATGACAATCAGAATATAACATTAAGCAGACATTCACAAAGCAAGTTAGGGTCAATTTCAGCCAATTTTGCAGCAACTTTAATATTACAAATGAAAGAAACATATTTTGAAATCTTCCTAAAATATACTGAAGGCAGACAGTATAAATCACCAATAGTTAGCAAAGGGAGCAATTGAGACTAAGAACAATTTTGACTATTAGTATTATTGCTTGTGGGTTTTAATGTATATATGAGATTTTCTTCTTGACTGTAAGTTACCCAGAGTTTCATTTCAAATAACTAAATTTCACTGGATTTGAGATACTTGGAAACATGTCCATTATTTGCTTACAACTATTTGTATGTTGCTCCTTCTTGAACCTCGACAGCCTACAATAAATACTACAAAAATAATAAAAAAATCCATACAATATTCAGAAAAATAGTAGACAATAAAACAGTTACAACAAAAGTATAAATAAAACTGCAAGCAAAACTTGCTGCCAATGGACAAGCCCTATCCTTCCTCCAAAGAGAACTGTCTTTACAATTTTATGGAAAAATATCCATGGTGGGATATCTAGCCTTGGGGGCAAGTTATTCCAGAGAGAGACTTCTACAGAGAATGCCATTCTCTGTATCCCAACTCCATTCATCTCTTTCAGGATGGATACACAGAATTCATCATTTGATCCCAACAACCACACCATAAAAGACAGGGATAGGGGCATGCATAAAAATCCCATTCATTCTTGTCCTTTGTCAGCCTACAGTTTTCAGACTCATGAAGGAAACTCTGTCAGCCTACAGTTTTTAGGCTTATTACACAGACTTCTGATTTATCACCTCTATCCAGTACAGGTCAGACAAGATAGACATGTTCTTTCTGGAAAGGAACAAGTCATACTAGTGGAAATTTGCAAAATTAAATCTCATATGGCACATTAGATCATGTGAGACCGCCCGCCACACTGATTACAGATGCTTTACTGGTGGATTTAGAGTTGGCAATTCTACTTCTCAAGCCTGATTTGCTACTAGATCTGCTATAAGCATTATATACTGCATTGCTAACTTCCTCTTTGTTAATTCAGGCAGGGTATATTACAACTCTGCTCTATCATATTTCTTTATGATTGTCTTTTATTTTTCAATTAAATATATCTTTCAAAGATGTCGATTAGCCATGATTTATGGTCTTGTAACAGAAAATTTTGCTGCCCATTATTGACTGCTAATGCAATGAGATCTGCTGAAAGCTAAGCCAGAATTAAATGGCTTTTTGCCTCCAGAAATAAGCATTATCTTCCCTTATATGGAAGACTCCAGTTACTATTATGGAAACAGCTCAGACTTGGTTCACATATTTTAAACCACAATCCTGATTGAGCTAATGTATCACACACTTAAGACACGAAGATGACCTTATCATGGGTTACTGCAAGTTAAAGATAAGCCATCTTCTTACAACATTCCTTCAATTCAGATAATAGTAAGGTAAGTGCTTTTGCTGGCTGTTTTGGTAAACTAGATACTATATTTTGTTTTGTGGCACAACAGCATAGCAAATGAAAATTATTTGAAAGCTATTATTCTACAATATTTTCCTACCCAAGTCCAAAAGAACCATTCTCTATATTGTGTTGTTTCCCTTAGTCTCAGTTAATGTTCCTAAAGAAAGTGCAGGAAGAATATGTATTGCTTTATATTATATGAACATACCGTATCCAATAAAGACATCCCCTAAAACTTCTAAATTCAGTCAATCACTACATTATATTCTCAAAGTATTTCTTACAAGCTTAAGTGCAAAACAATACAGAACTATGCAAACAACAACTATAGACTACAAATGGCTGTGTCAATAGCTTCATACCATTTTAATATCTGAATACAGAGATCAATCTCTGAAAGCCTACAGACCCTGTGAACTGCTTTCCAATAAATTAGAAATACTCTAAAGCAGGGGTGTCAAACTCGATTTCATTGAGGGCTGCGTATCAGGGTTGCGTTTGACCTGGGGGGGGGGCAGCTTGACATCACTTGTGTCAGGGGCGCATGTGGTGGCTTAAGCTCTCTGCCAGTGAAAATGGTCTCCTGAACTCAGTTTTTTTGGCTGTGACTGCCTCTTGCAACCCTCTGCCAGTGAAAATGGAGCTCAGGAGGGCCACAGATACCCTCCCGAGCTCCATTTTCGCTGGCAGAGGCACGGCAGGCGGGTCCTTCACTGCTTCCAGGGTGGCCCAGCAGGCCAGATCTAAGCACCCCACAGGCCAGATCTGGCCCCTGGCCCTTGAATTTTACACCCCTGCTTCTAAAGGAATACTTTTTTGAATTTTCATTTGGTGGCATGTTATCAAAAGTACCTTCATTCCAGTCCTCCATCAACAACCCGTTAACAGAAAACATTTTACAAATGATCATTATACCGCTGCATTATAGCACCATGCTATAATTATAATTACATTCAGCCCTTACATAAGTAGTATTCATTTATTATTGAATGAAGCATAATTCCTTATCTTCATGACTTTTAGTTTCCTTTTTCCTACTTCTACTGACATCATATGAACAATCAGAATAATTGTATTAGCACATAGAAAAGCCAAAATATGCAGACCAAATTTAGATACAAAATGAGATTTCCTAAATTTACTGCTGGGCATGTAACTTACAGGTTAGGAAACAAATATATGTTTCCATTCAAAAAATAGAAAAAGATACCTTTATCCAACTAACAGGTACTAGACAGCCACAAATAAACACAAACAGGCATTCCATGGCTGTTACACATGCATATTATAGTGTGGTTAAACAAATCACTGATCCGGTTTAAGCCACAGAAGAAAACACCCTTAAAGAACCATGGTTGGATTCAACTACTGGTTTTAGAGAGCAACTGCTGTCTAATATGCTGTACAGCAGTGGTCCCCAACCTTTTTTGTACCAGGGACCAGTTTCACGCACAAATACTTTTTCAAGGACCGGCAAAATCAGTTCTTCCTCAATAGTAAAGGGCTTCTTTACTATTTCTTGACTAAAAATATCTTTTTATATATATTTTAATCACGATTATTCATTCTTTGGGGCCCGGTACAAAATGATCCACAGACAGATACCGGTCCGGGACCCGGTGATTGGGGGACCCCTGGTGTACAGCACAAAAGTCATTTTGTGGGTTAACTGGATTAGGTGAATGGGGGCATTTGGAAGGGGGGGGGGAAATCAGGGTCAGCAAAGTCCTTTCAACTGAATATGCCATATTACCGGCAAAGAACATAAAACAAGCCAGTAAGAAATGTCATGCTCTAGGAATTATCCACCTTACAAGCTAAAACATGATCCAGGTGTTGCTCGATTCTCTCTGAAGGCAAACGACAAGAGTGCAACGGGTAGCCAGCGCAAACAAACCCTGTAAGCCACCAGCCGTCCCGGATGGGGGGAAAGCGGCTTTTGGGACTCGAGAGAGAGAGAGAGAGTGGGCCGTGTGAGCCTTTCACCTTTTCCTTGTGGGGTCTGCGGATAAACGAGGTGCNAGCGGCTTTTGGGACTCGAGAGAGAGAGAGAGAGAGAGAGTGGGCCGTGTGAGCCTTTCACCTTTTCCTTGTGGGGTCTGCGGATAAACGAGGTGCGGGCCGTGAAGTACTGCTCCAGTTCGGAGTCCGAGTCTTCCTGGCTGCAGTAGCCGCTGCTCGTCGTGCTGCTCCAAGTCATCTCGAAGGACGGAGTGGCCGCCGCGTCACTTTCCCTCATGCCCGATAATATATTTCTCGGCGGCGGCGGCGGCGAAGGAGGAAAAGCGGCAGCGGGTCACGGCCGGGCAGGGTGTTCCTTCTCGCACCGCCGCTGCTCCTCAGAGGCTCCTCTTCGACCCCACTCGCCGCCTCCCTTTGTCCCCTGCCGGAGCTCCGACCACCTCACGGAATTCCGCCAAGCCACGAACAAATAACTCCCGGGAACTCGAGCCACGGGAAAATTAATTCTCCTCGCACCGCCGCCGCCGCCTCCTGCTGCTGCTCTCGGCACTGGGAGACTCCCTGCGAATCCACACCGCCAAGGAAGCCCTGCAGCTCCCCCCCCCCTTTCCGACCCGGCTTCGCCTCCTCCCCCCACAGGCTCACACAACCCCATTTGAGGGAGGAAGGAGAGCGAGCCGTGCAGGAAGCCCGTCCCCTTTTTTTTTCGTTTTTTTGCACGCCCCGCCTTGCAACCGTTGGATGAAAAGTAGACAGCGACGCCGCCCCAGGCCTGCTGATGGCGACTAAAAGCCCGCTGCCTGCTGCTCGTCTTCACCAGGCATTAGCCTACTCTGCTCTCTGGTCCTGCTTTTTATTTCTTTTGCTTATTTTTATTTCTATTCCTATATGAGGCCTTTTCTCTTGCTTATTTGTTCTTCTGATCTGTTTCTTCTTCAGCTTTTTCTCTTCGTGTCTTCTCTCTCTCCTTTTTCTTCCAACCCTCCCGGAATACCAGGAAGTCATCCCCCCCCCCCCCGGCCTTCTCTTTTCGATGGGCGGCGGCGGCACGCTTGAAAGAACAGCACGTTAAACTGGCTTCTATAGCCGAACTGAGTTTCCTTTCTGCTCGCTAGGAACAAGAAGCAGACCCGTTAGGGCAACTTCTTGTTTGTGTTTTTGGTCTGTCAACTGCAGGATTAACAAGGAAAACTAGAATTCAGAAGGAAAGCAGAAAGGAAAAGTAGAAATTTTGGCAGGACCGAGAGTGCTATATCTAATACGCAATCTTTGGCTGATTTCCTGTCATAAGAGGCGGACGAACTAGCACTGCTGCTGCAATATATGCATATTTAATACTTATTAGACTATCCCAGGACCTCTTGAGATTTCAAGAGATTTTTCCTTACCAGATGCCTCAGTGCCTTCAGAGCTGTGTCTCCCTTGAAGCTAGCCCATGCTGAACTGGAATAGCAGTCAAACATTGGCCAAAGAAATATTTTAGGATATATTGTGCTATGTCATAATTTTATGTCATAAAATGTTTCATACAAGTGACCAAATTTCAATTCCACGGGAGTCATGGGTCCCACATTTTGGACTCATTCTATAAGTTAAGCCACTGGAGGTACATTGGTTGAAAAATTATTGTTCTATCATGTACTGTTTTGCCCAGTTAAAAAGTTACAAGAAGAAGAGTTTTAATAGCATATAAATGGATGGATGGTATTGTAATCCTACATCTTGTTTCATTTTTTTCCACTGCATAATGAAAACTTGCTGTTTCATTACTAGATTTTTATCCCACTCTTTATATATAACTCAAGGTTATTACTAACAATATTAATAACAATATTACTAATATTCCTGTCTCCTATTTTCCCCACAAGAATCCTGTGAGGTAGGTTGGGCCAAGTGTGACTGGTCCAGAGTTACCCTGATGGCTTTTGCATCTAAGAGACCTGGAACTCATAATCTTTGGGTTTCTAAGCCAGCATCTCAACCACTATGATAATAAGAGCCAAAACCGGAAGAGTTGGTTGGATTGCAACTAACAAACCACAAAACTGAATACAGGTAGTCTTCAATGTAAGACTAATTGACACTAAAATTAAGGTTATAAGTCGTGCCAGTTTTTAGGTGGATACCATGTGGCCACACCTGGTTTTTAAACTTCTTTTTGTTAAATGTAATTAAGCAAATCCATTATCCACAATGGGCATTTTTAAAATCAAATTAAGTAAATGCTAGTTTCCGGCAATAAATGTTGTTAATTGCAGTCATATGACCATGGGACACTTCAAATGGCTGTCAATGCAGGCTGGTTGCCAACTGCCCCAACTGCAATACTAATTGTTAGTAGCCTTGGGAAGGTCCATTGTAACCTTGAATGGTCACTGAGAAATTGGTCATAAGTCAAGGACTACCTGTAGTTCCCATTTTAAAGCAAAAGAGAAGAGGGATCATTATTTCAGATTTCAGGCATTGACAACATGTACAAATACAAATATAACTATAGTATATAGTTACATCGTATAACTATATAGTTATATAGTATAACTATATATATATAGTTATATACTATAACTATAGTAGGAGCAAAGTAGTAATGCAAGGGCAAAAAAATCTAACAATCTCTTGTCTGCTATGATAGTGTTCTTTAAAAGAATTTTAAAAAGCAAATTCCAAATCTGCATTCTGAAATGGCAGTGTTCCCCAAGCAATTACATCTGAGTAAAGCAGTGCTGAAAGGGAAAAAGACCAAGCCAGATGGGTTTTTAAGATAGTACAGTAGCTTAAATTATACAGCAATGCATAATAGACAGAAATAGAAAAGCGTGAGATATATATATCTATATCTATAAGGGATGCTAGATAATCTGTTCTCCTCTGGCAACAATGTATGAGTAATGTTGCTAAGTGGTATAGTGGTATACAGCTCTATTAGATAATAAAGTATTAATTGCAGTGAACCTTTCCAGCTGGTTTGATGGGGTGGGGGAGTTTTCCTAGCTAGGTGCTTGTTTCGCGCAAGTCTTGACCCCAGGGTCGTTTTGGCAGCAGCAAACTCCAGCTCTAGAGAGCAGAAGCACCATTATAAGATGAAATTTGATCTTCCAAAATCACACTGAAATGTTTATGATCTTATTTGCCTTCTGGCACAAGTCTCAGATTCTATTGAAAATAGAATATTATTACATTTGAGCGCAATAAAGCTTTCCACTCTATTTCACGAAAATTCTCTCAACCAGACAGAGGAACAATGGATTATTGACAGTCATCTAAATAATAGTTCCTCCCCCTCCCTCTTTTCTGGAATGATATTAAGCTTATTACTGGAAATGTTCATAAATGCTTATAAATCAGGTGTTATTTGTGATGTTGTAAAACTAGTGATCCCAGCAGCCCCAGGCACCATGACTAACAGTACTAGAGACCAGGTAGTGCAGTATATGCAATATAGTCACTTTATGTTGACTACTGACCCATTCTTGTAGTGGTGGCTCTTAGTGAATTTAGAAGAAGTTCACTTGCCATGTGAAATCCTTTATCTAGAAAATGTTAAGGATGGATTCTTGGATCTTTTCCTCATTTTGGAATGTTCTTTGCCATTCCAGTTTAATCATGCAACCTCCTCCCCCCATTGCATTATTATTTAAAACTGTTTCTTACCACATTAGTGTCTTTTTCTATTGTCTGCTCATTGCCTTCATCCTGCTCATTTTTATATCTGGGACCCTTGCAATCAAGTCGGATTAGAGCACGGCATCGGTAGTGACAAATGAACTTGCAATCTAAGGAAAAATAACAACAGAAGTTAAAGGGACAAAATTAAGATAGAAAAGAAATGTTGCGAACAAGCAATCAAGCAGTTCATGTAACTTCAGAGATACCCTTTGATAATTCACTCATATTTTCACCCCAGAATTTTAATGAACATTTTCTTTTAACAATCTTTACAATTTTCATTTCAACTTTGATATTTTTGTGCCCTGCAGGCCTGATCTCTGGGGCACAGCCATTGATAATTATTGGCAGAAAGACAGCAGGCCAAATAAAGATTGAGATCGCCCATGCTTTAAATGAAAGACCTGAAAGAGCCTCTGTATCCCAGTGCATCACCTTTCTTTGGCAGCTGCTCTGCTGCCTGTAAAGATAAAAGCTTTATTTTTTAAAGAAGGAGACTGCTTATTGAACTGTAACTGGTGCATGAGAGATATGCTCATTTGAAAGGAATGTCTAATGCCAATCACATGGTGCTAGGGCAGAGTGCCATCCTCACCAGAGAAAATGTGTTCCTTGATTGCTTTCCCTCCCTCCTATGTACATTCCAAGTAGTTTGTGCTTGTATCTTGGACCAACTGGAATAGACTGAAGCCAGACATCAAAATGTGCTTGTTCGCTTTTCTTCACTTTTCCTTTGATCTCCTTATAATATATGATAGTTTGCAACATCCTTTATAAGCTGACTGGTTCAGACTTGTTCACAGTTAGCTTTGGGGTGGAAAGACAAGTTATATAATGATAGCAAAATCTATGATCAGACATTGATACTCAAAAATATCAGGGCAGAATTTGCCTCATGTCATTTTGACATAGTTTTCTGGATGGCATATGGAAATTAAAAATCACAGTTGAAACCCCTGATGCCCAAGATAAAAATCATAAAACTCACAAAAGAGAAAAATCACAAAAAGAAAACAGCAACAGTGGAGTTCACCTAACCTTGTGACCTAAAGGCCTGGCAAAACAGGTACTCCATAAGGCTGTGTTGTTGCCACCAAGAAAGAACAGCTGGTATCCAACAAAAGGACACTGTTCGAAGGAAAGGGCATGGAACATCCTCTCTATTACATCTCATGGAGTGAACAGAAATAATCACAGAAAAGCAGTCTCCCAAATACTCTGCCCAATGCTATTTAAGGCTTTAGAGACGATAATCAGCAACTTGTGTGCAGCATGAAGAGCAGTGGTGTTATATGAGCATTAGAAGAAATGGCAAAAATTGCTGTGCTGCTCCACTTCATCTAAATGCTCTTCATGGATAGCCCCACATGCAGTACAGCACATCACATTAATCCAAATGAAAGATGACTAAGATATGACTATCCATGAGCAAAGCCTCCCAGTCCAAGAATGGGTATAGTTAGTGCCAGGGTGGATAAAAATGATTTTTTTAAAAAAAAAATCAAATCAGATTTTTAAATTTAAATCATTTTTTTTTGTTTTTATCAAATTTATTTTAATAAAATGCTTTTGGAGTAAAAATCTATCTAAAGACAGTTTTCTATTTAAGATACATTAATAATGTATTTATTCAGCATGAATGGAGCTTAGTTATGTAGCATGAGGCTGTATATTTTGCAATATTTACATTTTTTGTAAACTCATTCAGTTAATTCAAGCTCTGCAAGCTAAATAGGAAACCTTCATTTTGTTTGCAAATAATAATATTAAAGATTTTAACCACCAGCAAGAATGAGTCCTTACATTTAAAGAGCACCTGTCATTTCAGATCCATCATGGCAGCGCCTGTTAGCAGGCATCCATTCACTTGCTGCCTGCCACCTCCCGCACCTTGTTGTGTCACTGAGATATCTCCAGCCATCCCATTAAAGTGAATGGGACTGTCGGTGAGTCAACAGCAGGTCAGAGGAAGAGCTGCTGCAGGACAGAGATGACAGTTGCTCATTAAAAATTATGATTTAAATCAAGTTGACTTAAATCAAGCCTTTTTACTAGTGATTTAAATCCACACTGGTCCGTGCCCCAGATGAACTTCTGCAAAGACCTTCCTAGCCATAGCTACCACCTATTCTTTGAGCAGGAGCAGTGAATCCAGGTGAACTTCCAAATTGCACACCAGTTCTGACTGGGAAATACACCCACGGTCAGAACCAAAGATGAAAAATGTCCAGAACAAGGGGGCTTAAAAACCAGAGTGACTCATCTTCCTGTGTTTGAGTCGAAGCCTGTTGTCCCCCTTCCAGATTCTCAGCCATTACTTGGTCAGCCTTAAGGTGGATAAGTACAATTGGATACTAGGAGCACAGTGATGATAGTGCACCTTATGCTCTTAATAACGTCACTCAATGGCTTCATGTAAATATTAAACAGGAGCCAGGAGATTCTGAAGTGCTGAGAGCACATTCAAAACGGGCTTGTGCTTGATTTTGCCCTAAAGGCTAGGTCACACTGGCCGACGGATGCAAAACGTATGCAAAAAGGACAAAGCAGATGAGCAAAATTTCAGGGGTGGCTCCATCCATTGTTATCCGCTCTCAAAAGTGGTGAAAATTTGCATAAACAGAATGGAAAAGAACGGA
>BHFT01033615.1:0-32135 GCA_004320025.1 Laticauda laticaudata
CTACTCAAAATTTCCACTACTGGTTCTCCAGAACTGGTCAGAACCTGCTGAATACCACCTCTGACCCAAATGTTTACCATTGTGATGAAGTGGTAATAAGAATCATAATTAAGTCCCCCATTAAGCACTCCCATTTCAATCCGAAGCACGGGGTGCAAAAAGCTTTTGTCTCTCTGTTGCTTGCCATCTGTTACACGACAGATTGCTTTCATGTAGGCTGAAGGAGCTACTTCAGCTGTCTCTGCACTGAAAACCTATCACTGAGACAACTTCGAGCCGTTTGCCTTTTTCAAGAGCACAAACATTTTCATAAGGGAGGAGAACAATGCATGCAAACAAGGGCTGTCAGACTTCTCAGCCTCTCCTAGCAAAGCCTCCTTCTGTGTGGTATGGATGGTGTGTGTGTTGGCATGCACATGTATATGTTTTTACAGGATTTTCAGGTAGTTCTTGACACACAATCACAAATGGGAACAGAATTTCCATTGCTAAACAAGGTGATGGTTACGTGAGCCACACCAGATTTTGCTATATTTTTAGTCATTTTTAAGTAAATTACTGCAGTTGTGAAGAGAATCATATGGTCCTTAAGTGGATCCAGTTTCTTCCATTGACAGTGCTTGTCAGAAGCCAGATGGGAAGATCACAAATGGCAATCGTGTGACCCCAGGATATTGCAATTGTTGTAAATACATGCTGGTTGCCATATCCTTGAATTTTGATCACATGTTCATGAGAATACTACTATGGTCTAGAGGTGGTATTCAGCAGGTTCTGACCACTTCTGGAGAACCATTAGCAGAAATTTTGAATAGTTTGGAGAACTGGCAAATACCATCACTGACTGGCCCTGCCCCCATCCATTCTCTGCCTCCCAAGTCCCAACTGGGAGGCTGGGTCTTCTTTTGTTGCCCTGGACAGAAGAAGGGAGCTGGAAAGCAGGTTAGTGGGGTAGGGAGGGAATGGGGATTTTACAGTATCCTTCCCCTGCAGTGGGGTGGAAATTCAGATTTTGCAGTATATCCTTCCCCTGCCATGCCCACCAAGCCACGTCCACCAAGCCACACCACACCCACCAAGCCAAGCCCATAGAACCAGTAGTAAAAAAAATTTGAATGCCACCACTGACCAGAATGTGTCCTGGTGGCCATATCAAACTGGATCCTGCAACATTATCCTAGGACATGTACATTTGCCTTTATTTGTGAGAATTTTGGATGTGTGATTGTGCTGTTCCTCCTCCTTACAGTTCTGAGAATTAGGGAGGTGTCTGTCTGAGTTGCTTCAAATGTTATCTGGAAGTTTTGGACTTAAAAAATGTTTCAACTTCTTTTTGCCAGACAACCACTTGTTCATTTCTCCATCAAGGTCCTGTTCCTTGCTCTCAACATTTATTAAATGCTCTCTTTTCAGAAAAGGAGAAAGAAAGAAAAAAAAAACAGGTTGCCCCTGAGTTTCAATTAGGGGCAAAGATTGAAACTGGAAGCTCCATAGTTGTTGAGACACATTTAATTTTTAGTTGAGAGGAGGAAATTACTATTGTTTCTGATGACAAGGAAGGTGAAAATCCATCAGATCTGAAAGAAATGGAAGGGGTTTTGATGCTTGATTGTCTCACAATCAGATAAATGTTTTTCCAAGCTCTTGACTTTAGTCATTCATTGCAGTGTCTCATTCTTGCTCATGCTACTCTTGATACCTTGTGAGTCAGTTATGACTCCTTACTCTTGAACAGTCAGAATTTAGTTATTTCTGAATTACTTTATGAATCAGTTCCCCATGATTTCCTTGTAGCTAGGTGAACTATATTATAACCTGAACGTCCTCCTCTTGCTCCTGCTCCTGCTCTTCTTCCTTCTTCTCATTCTCCTTCTTCCATTCCTCCTCCTCTTCCTTCTTGTGTTCCTCTTCCTTCTTCTTCTTCCATTTTTCCTCGTCCTCCTCCCCTGTTGAATATGCTAATGAGGAGGGAAACCAAGGAACAAAGGTTTCCCTCCCATCCACCTTTCTGGCAGGAAAAATAATATTTTAAAATGATTGGTCTGCCCTGCCAGTGGGAAATTAGAGAAATCTCATTGTTTGGGTTGCCTGACAGTTCCTTCTAAAAGAGGGAGCTGCTGGACAGCCACTTCACTTCTTTGTACTGGTCCACTAAATAAAGAGCTATTGTCAGTAGCTGAGAGTCCTATTTCTTCACTCAGCCCCCAACTTAACATCCTCCTCCTCCTTCTCCTCCTCCTCCTCCTTCTTCTTCTTCTCCTCCTCCTCCTCCTCTTCCTNCTCCTCCTCCTTCTCCTCCTCCTCCTCCTCCTTCTTCTTCTCCTCCTCCTCCTCCTCTTCCTCCTCCTGCTCCTGCTCCTCCTCTCTCCTCCACCTTCTTCCATAGTTGCAAGGTTCTCAGAAACGATGCCCAACTCAAAGACAAGACTGTATTTCAAAATTAACTTGGGATATTTCACCACCCCAGAGTTTTAGAATTTACTCCACCTCCTCTTCCTCAGCCTCAATTTATCCTCTTCCCTTTAGAACTGAGTTGTTTTCATTTTTCCTCCCTCCTTTTTCAGCTTTCTTTGTACCTTCTCCTCCTCCCTCCCTTCTTCCTCTCTTTAGTTGCCTTTGAGGTTCATAACGCCTGCAACTACCAGCTTGCCTTTTCTCATTTTATTTTATTTGGAAATTTACATGCTGCCCACTCTCTTAACAGCTCTGGGTAGCTTACAGAAATGAAATGCAAACATAAAATAAAACTTTAAACACGAAAACACTTCTGCCTTTTCTGCTCCAGCTTTTATTGATCAACTGTTCCAGCTGTGGAGATGTATCAACAATCTCAACGGTGTTCTCCACAACTGTTCCCAAGGCTTTTATTGGATACATTTTATGGTTTTATGCAGATAAGTGAAATAAATGGTATTAGTGAAATATGGTTTTTAAATTCAATGGAGCTATTGTATTATGAGCAGGGAATCAACCTATTCTCCCAAAGCACCTGAGGGCAGGACAAGAAGTAAGGGATGGAAGCTTATCAAAGAGAGATCCAACTTAGAATGAAAGAGAAATGTCCAGATAGCGAGAACAATTAATCAGTGGAATAGCTTACCTCTAGAAGTTGTAGATGCTTCATCACTGGAGGTTTTTTAAGAAAAACTGTACAGCCACTTGTCTCAAATTGCAGAGGATCTCCTGCTTGAGCAAGGGGTTGGACTAGAAGACCTCCAAGGGCCCTTCCAGCTCTATTCTGATTGATTGAAAGCAACCCAACTTAGAAGTAAAGATAATTTTCCTGATATTGGGAAGAATTGATCAATTGAATGGCTTACCTCTAGAAATTGTGGGTGCTCCATCTTTGGAGGTTTGTAAGAAGAGATCGGATGGCCATAAGCCTAGTTGCCCAGAGTCTCCTTGTGGTGAGATGGGCAGCAAATAAATTCAATAAATAAATAAGTCTCCTGCTTGAGTGAGGAGTTGGACTAGAAGACCTCTAAGATCCCATCTATTATTATGTTACATTACCTCCGAGGTAGGGAAACTTGGCTCTTTTATCACTTGTGGACTTCAACTCCCAGAATTCCTGAGTGGGCCATAAAAGGTTCCCCATCCCTGGCCTACTGGTTTTTCAGTTGTGGGGGAAATCAATTTTTGACTTGAATGGGACTGTTTAATATACAAATGTAAGACATATAAAGAATATGTCCTACATTTGTATATTAAACAGTCCCATTCAAGTCAAAAATTGGTTTCCCCCACAGCTAAAAAGTAGGCCAGGGATGGGGAACCTTTCAGGGCTCACTCAGGAATTCTGGGAATTGAAGTCCATAAATGATAAAAGAGCCAAGTTTCCCTACTCCTGCCCTAAAGGATCGTTTCCTGGCTTTTTTTTCTACAGTGATAATATTTTTGCTTCAACTTTAGGGATGGGAGTTTCAGCCTAATTTCACAGTTGAAGGGTCAGAAATACCAAGATGAAAGTGGTGGCCATGCGATCAAAGCCCTGTCTCTTTTTCTGTGCATGCAACACCAACACATCTATAAAAAAAAGGCCAGATCTTCAATCTCAATGCCCTGACGGCCAACTTGACTCTTTTTTTTTTTTGACCCTTGCTTCAGAAGCCTCTCATCTTTGGGCAGAGTATGTGATGTGAACACAGAAATGGTGTTTTGATAAGTACGGAGCTGAGATCCTTTTGTGAACTCAGCCCCAACGGGCCACATCAACTACTCCTTTGAGGAGCATAAATATTCAGAGGCTTCCATGTATTCATGAGACGAATCACCAACTTTATGACTGGCTTCAAAGATTTCTCGTAGATGAGATTTTCTGTTCTTGGAAAGTCATCTTGTCAGAGAAGAATAAGCAAAAGCTGCTATGTTTCTGTTCTGTATAAAATGGTATACTCCAAACTATGCAATCTGATTGGCTAAAAGACTAAGCATTGGATTGGTTCATTAGAACCAATCCAAAAGAGCCACCGAAAAGGCGCAAAGTTAAATAGCTGCAATTGGCTAAAAGCTGGCAGGCAAGCCTGGTATAAAAGCTCCGCGGCTTCAGCCTAACTGTTTCTGTTACTGTTGCTACACTTGAATAAAGACTTTGATTGTTGGAACCGTGGTCCTAACCTCGTGTTTTCTGGAACGGAACATGGCGACGAGGATGGGATCGTCCTAAATGCGAGTCCGAGCAGCAGCAGAAAGAATTCCAGAAAAAGAAATGGCTGGGAATAACGCGCGCACCGACCCAATCCCAACGAAGAGGATTGGAATCATACGTAGACCGTTTCTTGATGTTCTTTAGAGAGCAATGAGATGGAAGAGATCTCAGACCAGCGAAAGAGGGCTGTATTCCTAACGCATTGTGGACGCAAACTGTTTTTAAAATGGCCAAAGCATTGGCGAAGCCCAGAGACGTGAAACAAATGACCTGGTCTGGAACTTCACCGAATGTTAAGGGCCCACTACGCACCAGTAGTGTCAAATCTCATCAAGCAGCAACGAATTCTACAAAAGGGATCAGAAGGAAGGCGAAACCATTGCTGACTTCGTGGCAGCTCTCTGACAACTGGGGGGAGCTTGCAAATTCCTGAACTTAGATGAAGCCATGCGAGATCGAGCTGTCCACGGTCTGAGAGACTCTAACTTACAAAGTAAACTATTAAATAACCAATATCACAGTGGCTGAAGTGATCGCAGAAGCCACAAGCAGCAGAAGCCGTGAAAAAGTCAGCGCCACTATGAAACTAATGAACTCCAATAACGACGTGACGACCCTACCAGAGGGAAGAAGCAAGCTCCACCACAACTCATCACGAAGAATTCGACAGATCCACAAGAATGGAAGATGAAGGAGATGATGAGGTCCATCGCCTGTTACGCCAACAAAAAAGGCGTGAAAGAAGAAATTGGCGGGAATGTGCTGGCTGCGGGGGAAACCACCTCGAGCCAATTGCAGATTCCTTGATGCCATCTGCCGAGCTTGCAAGAAGAGGGGACACATCGAAAAGGTCTTGCAGGAATAAAAAACAACAGCCCAAATAGACACAGTAACTCCCCACTACCAACTGAAGCAAAGCAAGCTGAAAGAAATGGGAGCGCAACAACGAACGCGGCAACCGAGAAAGACCACTCAACTGTCACTATTTGGAAAGCGCCCAGACAGAAAGCGGAGAAAAGTCAAGATTGTTGTAAAATTGAAGGAAGCCCCTGCGAGATGGAAAGTCGACTCAGGATCCTTCCTGTCAATGGTGTCTTGGGAACACAATCAGACGGCTGGTTCCAAACATCAAATTAAAAGAAACTCCAGAAACAAAAATTAACTCTAAAAGACTACCAAGAAAACTGAATCCCTGTGGTAGGTCTAACGACATTTCCGAGTCACATAAAAACAGCATGCTGAAGTCTGCTTCTACCAATAAGTCGACCGGACCGACCGCCAGCTTCCCTGGGCATCTGAATGGTTCGCACCATTGGGCATCGGAATGACTGGGGTGAGGCCGCAGTAGCTGCAACTGACTGGGAAGAGAGCCTGATACAAGAGTTCCAGGACGTCTTCGATGGCACCTTAGGCAGGTACCGGGGAACCCAAGTTTCCTTAGTTTGACCCTCAGGTAGCAACCTAAAAGATTTAAAAGCGCAGACGAGTCCCCTTTTGCTTTAAAGGCCAAAATTGATGAACAGTTAAATAAATTATTGAGCAGGGGTCATAGAACCAATTGACCATGCTAGATGGGAGACACCAATTAGTAACACCGGTTTAAACCTGATGGGTCAGTACGCATACTGCCGGAGACTAAAGGCTACCCTGAACCATGCGTTGCAGCAAAGCGCATACACCTGTAACTATCATGCAACATTTACTGCAACTTGCTAGGGGGAGGAAATTTTTTTGCCAAGCTTGATTTAGCCAGGCATATCAACAGCTTCCAGTAGACCCAATACGGCCGAGGCACAGACAATAGTAAACTCACAGAGGGGCAATTCAAATGTAACAGACTTCAATTTGGAGTGAGCGTTGCCCCAGGCATTTTCCAAAGCCTTATGGAATGCCTACTAAATGGAATTAAAGAGGTTGTTGCATATTTTGATGACATCCTAATTTTGGCTAAAAACACGACCCAATTAGAGACAAGACTGAGAGAGGTGCTAACAAAATTTAGAGAATCGGCCCTAAAAGTCAAAAAGAAAGATGCTGTTTTAATGACTGATCATGTCAAATTTTGGGGGTATTTAATTGATGGTGAGGGTAATACACCTACAGAAAAAAAAGTCAAGGCTATTAGAGAACGCACCACAGCCAAAAAACAAAATGGAATTACAAGCGTTTTGGGGTCTAATAAACTTCTATAATGTATCCTACCCTCACAAGGCAACGATAGCTGAACCATTACCTCATTTATTGGATAAGAAAACTAGTTGGACTTGGGGGCATAGAGAACAAAAAGCATTCCAGGGCATAAAAAATCTGTTAACCTCAGACACTGTTCTTATTCAGTTAAGTAACACACTTCCATTGACGGTCACACTGTGACGCCTCACCTTTGGAGTTGGTGCATCCTGAGCCACCAAATTGCCTGACAGGAGAGAGGCACCCATCGCCTTTTACTCGAAACACACTTTTCTAAAGCGGAACGCAACTATAGTCAACTAGAACAGAGAAGCCCTGGCAATTGTCACCTGAGAAGTTAAACGTTTTCACGAGTACTCTATGGGAGAAACTTTTTCAATTGTAAATGATCATAACACTACTAGGAATTTTGGCGGGAAACAAACCCACACCAAACATTTATCTCCTCGAATGACTAGAAGGTCAGAAATTCCTAGCAGCGTACTCCTACAACTTTGATACATTGACCTGGGAAACAAGATCTCCCATGCAGACGCATTAAGTCGAAAACATACTGCCAATGACGGAGGAAGACCCGGCAACAACAATTACCACCTGCAAATAGAAACCTGCCCCGAGCTCCCAATATCTGCACATGATGTCTCCAGAGCAACCACTAAGACCCAGTGACTGCCGCATTTAAAATTGGGTAGGTAAAGGTTGGCCAGAAAACCAAAAAAACTGAAAACATTAAACCTTTCCGGAACAGACAGACTGAACTGTCAATACAAAAAGGTGTTTATTGTGGGTGATCGGGTGTAATCCTTCCAAATTGCAAACTAAAGTGTTAGGTATGCTTCATGAAGGCCACCCAGGCATCATGAAAAATGAAAAGCCTGCCTAGGAGCTATGTATGGTGGCCTGGTTTAGACAGAGATATTGAAATACTGGGTTGCTACATGCAATAAATGCCAGAAAACCAGGCCATCACCAACCACAAGCACCTATAAGGGACCTGGGAGACCCAACGAGGCCCCTGGTTCTCAGATACATATTGACTTTGCGGTCCGACCAGGGGGCAAACGTTCTTGATTGTTGTAGATGCATACTCGAATTGGTTTAGAAGTCGCAGTAATGTCATCTACAACAACCGACGAAGTTAAAAAAAGCTAAACAAGCTATTCCCAACCCATGGGTTGCTGGACGTCCTGGTGTCCGACAATGGGCCCAACTGACCGCTATACAATTTGAACAATATCTAGCCTCTTAGGCTATGCCATGAACTAACCCGCGCCAGCCCAAGCCCGGCAGCAAATGTAGGGCTAGAGAATGGTTCAGGTTTACCAAGGAGGGTTTTGGAGAAAATGGACCCAGGGATGTCCAGGACAAGTGGACCGTTTACTCACCCTCCAACATATCACCCCGCAACTGTAACTAACAAAAGCCCCGCAGAATTGTTTAATGGGGAGGAAACTTAGATCACATTTTGGATAGGTTACATCCAAATGACACCTTTTGAGAACCCTCTGACTCCTCCAGCCATTTCCTGCACGTTTGAAATCGGCAACCTAGTGTCTACGCAAAGAAACTTTACTGGGGACCCTCTATGGCTTCCAGCCACAATCACACAAATAACAGGCCCCCGGTCCTACCGTCTAACTGTGAGACGATGGCAGGGAATGGAAGCGGCACATAGACCAGCTTGTTCCCGAAATATCGAGCGAAATACAACCGCACAACCTCAAACAAATAAATCGACAAAAACAAAACCAAAGGGTGGGGGGAATACAAGAATATAATACTGAAGGAAAAAACGAACTGTTAAAATTAAACCCAGAACATCTAAGCAATCAAAAAGAGCAAAAAAGAACACTTACGGTTAGATGAAAGGGCCAGAAATAATCCACAGGTAGAGGAACTGTCCCTGGAAGGGGCCAGCAAAGCCAGCTCGACTGCCCGGGAAAACCAGGAGGGAGCGGCAAAACAACCGGCCTGAGCAACTCAAGCAGTAGCAACCTTGCTGACTCACCCTTCCAGGCGGTTCCATGGAGAAGAGCCAGAGAGACAGCGATCGTCCGAACCGCTCGAAGTCTCCAGCAGGAATGAACCACGCAAGTCAGTAGAGTCAGAAGAAGCCCACCTACCTGCGCAACTACGTCACCCACTAGGACTAAAACTAAGGGGGAGGGGTGTTCTGTATAAAATGGTATACTCCAAACTATGCAATTGATTGGCTAAAAGACTAAGCATTGGATTGGTTCATTAGGAACCAATCCAAAAGAGGCCATGAAAAGGCAGCAGCAAAGTTAAATAGCTGCCATTGGCTACAAGCCAACAGGCAAGCCTGTATAAAAAGGCTGCCGTGGCATCAGCCTAACTGTTCCATTACTGTTGCTAACTTGAATAAAGACTTTGATTGTTGGAACCCGGTCTACCTCGCATTTTTCCGGACGGAACAGTTTCTATGTGCAGAGAAATATCTCCTACAGAGTCACTGAGTAGGAAAAGAGCCAGGAAGACAAGTGAGCCAATCCAGATCAGTGGTAGGATTCAAATATTTTTACAACTGGTTCTGTGGGCGTGTCTTGGTGGGTGGGTGTGGCTTGGTGGGCGTGGCATGGTGGGGGTGACAGGGAAAGGATATACTGCAAAATCTTCATTCTCACCCCACTCCTGGGGAAGGTTACTGCAAAATCCTCATTCTCTCCCCACCCCACTAACCTGCTTTCCAGTTCCATTCTCCTGTGCAGGGCAACAAAAGAATACCCAGCCAATC
Source organism: Laticauda laticaudata (assembly GCA_004320025.1). Classification (NCBI taxonomy): domain Eukaryota; kingdom Metazoa; phylum Chordata; class Lepidosauria; order Squamata; family Elapidae; genus Laticauda; species Laticauda laticaudata. The sequence goes on from BHFT01033615.1 coordinate 9,594, forward strand.
AGCTGGGACTCCGAAGGCAGAGAATAGATGGCCAGTCAGAGGTGGGATTTGCTAGTTCTCCGAACTACTCAAAATTTCCGTTACCGGTTCTCCAGAACTGGTCAGAACCTGCTGAATACCACCTCTGATCCATATGTTAGGGGGTGGAGAAGACACACAAAAAATCCTATCCATGCTGTATTCTCAAGTCTTCACAATGCTAACTCTATTCAGCAGCCTGGCTCAGAAATTCTGGGAGTGATTAATTGTTCTCACTGTTAGGAAGTTTATATTATAAATCTCTCCTTAGTTTTAGGCTGCTTCTCTCCTTGATTAGTTGCCATCCATTTTTTCTTGTCCTGCCCTCTGGTGCTTTGCAGAATAGCTTGACTCACCTCTTCTTTGTGGCAGCCCCTTAAATATTGGAAAACTGCTATCATATCACCCCTAGTCCTTTTTGCTAGACTAGACAAACCCACTTCCTACAACCATTCTTCATATTTTTTAGCCTTCAGCCCCCTAATCATCTATTTCCAAACTTCCAAGGTTGAGAAACACTGAACTGAAGGATGGTGATCATTCTCACATACCATTTCTTACCCCCAAATCCTAGTCGTATGCCATTCAATAGCTAAGTAACTGAAACTGCCCCTACCATAGGGCAGAGTGAGACAGCCATCTCCAGCAGCAGATTCTGGGGGTAGCAGTGGCAACTCTCATGTTAACGCCACCCTCCACCCCCTCCCATTGAAAACCAAAAGAAGTCTTTGACTTCATTAGCTGCTTAAATTCAGATGCTATTTGGCAGGATTATCTAATCAGCTTCCATGCCTTGAGAAGGAGGTTATTAGAATTGCATAACTGGACTGCTAACACAAATTGATGGATATCAGCCAAACAGAATTAGCATTTTGGTGTTTACTAGAGTGCTGGGTGAGCCCAATGACAGCGTGTCCAAAAATAAATTCAGATTCACAAAGGCTGCTGATAATAGGCAACTTGGCTAAAAATAAAGGGGAGCAGTTTGGAGATTAGAAGAGATCAGCCAAAATCAATTTAAGGGTGAAAAGTAGACAAGTTTTAAGAAACATAGGGTTAAAACAGAATTAGTAGCTCACTGTTTACTCTGACCACATCCAAAATAACTGATTATACCCATGGTGGTGTAGTGATTAGAATGCAGTATTGCAGGCTAACTTTGCCCACTGCCAGGAGTTTGATCCTGGCTGGCTCAAGGTTGACACAACCTTTCATCCTTCTGAGGTCAGTAAAATGAAGAGCCAGATTGTTGGAGGCCATATGCTGATTCTGTAAACTGCTCAGAGAGTGTTGTAAAGCACTGTGGAATGGTGTACAACTCTAAGTAATAATGGTATAACTCTTTGTGGTGGACTGCCAGGTGAAGAACAGTAAAAAAAACTACTCAGAAATAATTCCAGTGGCATTCTTGGGACCTGTTACACTTGTTTTCTCTATGTGCAATATCCTTCTTCTTGATTTGTTTACCTCGTTTTTTTACTGATGAAAATTCAGTCATGGATCCTCTAGGACAGGGATGTTAAACTCATGTTTTCACGGCGGTGTCACACGACGTATCAGACTTTTTCCCCTTTGCTAAACCAGGCATGGGTGTGGCCAGCACGTGACGCGTCCAGCCCACAGGCCAGGAGTTTGACACCCTGCTCTAGGTCATGGGTCCCCCACCCACAGACTGTGGCCCACTATTGGTCTGTGGTCTATTCAGAACTTAGCCACACAAATGGCAGGAAGCTCTACTTGAGCCCAGGGGTGGTATAACAATTGGTTCGGTGATCATGTGATTCATGTGCATCAACACAATGCAAAAGGCTTTATCTATTCTGTTACTTCAGGGAGTAACACAGCTGAGAAATGGCAATCTGCTCTTCCATGCTGATCAGCTGGGACGATAAAGGTCAGTACTGCACAGGGGTGAGTGGGTGGCCCCACATGATCATCACAGATAGCTGATCTTTGGAGCAAGGGGTTCATCCAAACCAATCCAAACTGGCAGAATCCCACCTGTGATGAGCCAGGGCATGGCAAAAAGGCAACACAGTCAGAAAATCAGTAGGAGTCCCTTTATTAGCTCCAACTTTGCCCCCAATGTCCTGGTTACTTTCTGGGTGGAGAAAAACTCTCCTAGGAACAGCCTTTGCCTGCAGAGAATCAAGTCCAAAACATGGTCAACAAAAACTGTAACTATAAGTCCAATCAAGGCAAAGTGCAGTAATTGGTNTGCAGAGAATCAAGTCCAAAACATGGTCAACAAAAACTGTAACTATAAGTCCAATCAAGGCAAAGTGCAGTAATTGGTCCGGCAGGGCAGGAGCAAGAATTCCAGATGTCAAGGCGCAGCAATAACTCCATATGGTTGAGAAAATGCTAGGAACACAGATAACCCAAGTCAATACAAGATAAACTCACATTTGCTCCCAACAGCTGCCACACTCAGCATGCATTTAAAAAAAAAAACCCTTATTCCCAGGTGTGGCTAATGAAGGGAATCCAGGCCCTTTCCTCCCCATAAGCCATGAAACCCACGTTGCTCTCTTCTCCGTTCCTTCATGCATACCCAAGGATGAAGAGGAGGTGGGCCTGGGTCTTCCTGTGAACTTGCTTTCGCTTGTTCTACTCTGCCCAGCAGGACTTTGCCCTTCCCCAGTTTCCTCCACAGCCAACAGAGCAACACTCCCACTTCCTGTCAGCTGTTTGACTTCCTCCTGTGATTCAGACTCCGACAGGGGCCTGCTTGAACCACAGTGGGAAGGGAACAGACATCACAGTAGCTGAAGACAAAATATATAAGGAAAACAGCAACCCTGACAGCAAGGAAACAGCATATATCACAATAGCCACAATAGCCAATCAGAGTGCAGATGTTTGCCCATAAAGCATACTAGGCTAACTGCATGTACTCCTTAAGATGACAGATGTTTGAAAATATTATTTTTTGCCCCTGCAAATGGTCAGGATTTCCTTTTATTCACTTTCTCAATGTTGTGTTTGAAAGTACGCTATATTAAATTGAAACTCTGCTTTTCAAATGAATAGGCATGAAAATAAAATTCATTCATTCGCTCCATGAAATACCTTCATTTTGTTAATGTACAGTTGTACCTTTTTGTCTTTATGTGATCTTTTCACTGTTCGCAAAGCAGATCCAAAATCTTTGAATTCAGAGAATGCAAAAGCAATTCCATGCTTTTTTCACAGCTGGAGGGATTGGTGTCATTTGCAGGAAGATAATTTTGTGGTGTAATAAACTTAGTAGATTGAAAGGCAGGACACACTATAGTCATTAATTTACCTGACAGCAGAAACAACCTTCTTACATGGTGTAGAAAGATACAGGAATGCCGATTTTCTGCATTAAACACACTTCAGAAAGTATCCCAATTGTCCCACAATTTATCTTAATCAATTCAGGATGAACTTTAGCAGTATATAAAATGAATAGGCTGTGTGAGGTATTGTATATGGGTGTAGATCAAATATAAAGCTGTTGTGGATTGGGCAGCTTGAAGAACAAATTAAGAAACCAGCAAGAAATGGGTCATATTAGAAATCCCAACCATATCATCCATAGTACACATAGTACACCATGTCATCCATAATAAACCATGGAGGCAAATGTATGACACTAATACAAATTATGTCACACAAATGTGTGACATAGATGATGTAGAATAGAGATGTCAAACTCGATTCCATTGAGGGCCGCATCAGGTTTATGTTTCACTTTGGGGGGCCAGGGGGTGGGGGTGGCTTGGGCCATGTCCAGGTATGGCAAGCTTGATGTCACTCATCAAGGCTCTGTTTTTGTTTGTGATGGCTTCCTATAGCCCTCTTCCAGTGAAAATGGAGCTCAGGGAAACTGTGTGTGGCCTGCTTTTTGTTGGCAGAGGGTTGTAGGAGGTCGTTGTGGCCAAAAACAGAGCCTGGGCGGGCTCCATTTTCGTTGGCAGAGGCACTGCAGGCTGCTCCTTTGCTCTTTCCGGGGGGGGGGCGCACAGGCCAGATCTTAGCACCTGGGGTGCTCATGTGGAATGACGTTAGTGTACTAATGATGCAGGTTGCACAACTATGTCATCACATGACTGAAATATGATCATGAACACATCTTTGCAATTTTCTCCTCCCCCTTTGCTCACCTCTCTACTGGCAGATCTATAAATTCTACCTTTCCTCTGATTTCAGAGTGGCAGATGGGGTGCTATGGATGTGGTCTCACAAATAATCATGTAAGGTCTTGGATCAAGGTTGCCCAGTGAGCTTCCTAGTTCATTGAAGAGGATAATAATAATAATAATAATAATAATAATAATAATAATAATAATAATAATAATAATAATAATAATAATAATAATTGCGAGGACAAAAGATAACATTAAAAGATGGCAGGCACAATAAAGCAAGAGGTCCCACTTTCCTGAGTCAACAGTCTGGGTGAAGAACCATGCCTTCATGTTCTTCTAAATAACAGTTCTAAATTACAGTTCTTCTAAATAACATCAAAGTGGGCACAATCCAGTTCTTGGCCAGGGGGTATCTTATTGGGATGGGGGATTGCTACAGAGAAGGAATGTGTTATGACCCAGGTAGCCAAGGCAAGGTAGGTTTCTGGAGAGTTCTTTATTTCTCTCAACAAATGCTCCAGCCAATGGCCCTCCAATGACCAGTAAGGCTTCATCCCACACTACCCTGAAGGCAGCCACCCTCAGTTTCCCAAACACAGCTCCATAGTACACAGAATGCCCACAGAATAGCAGCCTTCTCACAGGGCAAGATCCAGGGTTCCAAGTCCAGTCCACAAGGCAGAGTCCAGGCACAAGAAAAGGCCAGTCCTCAGGATGAAGAACAGGTCCCAGGCAAGAAGCAGTTCCTGTTGTGTATAGAAGTTGGTAGACTCCAAATACCTTAAACTGATTGCCCGAAAAGTCCGTTCTCGGATTGGTTACTTAAGTGCCATTCCGATTGGCCCACCTGACTGCAGGAACACTTAAAAAACTGTCATTGGCCACAAGCTGTGAGCAAGCCGCTATAAGAAGGGATGCCGCGGCTTGGGTAACCGTTCCGTTACAAGTCACTTTACTGATTGATTAAAGAGTTGTTTGTTGGAACCCGGTCTTGCGCACCTTATTTCCAGACAGAACACTGGCAACGAAGGTGGGATTGTCCTAGAAGAGAGAGACCGAAGCACACGGTAACCAGAACCGAGTGACAGAGATGGCTGGTAACAATGTGCCACCCGCACTGTTCAACCCAGCCGAGGAAGATTGGGAGTCGTACATTGATCGCTTTCTGATGTTCTTAGAAAGCAAGACAAGCAATAGCTACAGGAATAACTGACCAGAGAATAAGGGCGTGTATTCCTCAAAACACTGTGGCCAGCCATTTTAAAATGGCCAAGGCGCTAGCTAAACCGAGAGACATTAAGCTAAGATGGCATTGGCCTGACTGAACAGAAATGCTTTGACCCATACACACCTGTGGTCTCCACCAGATCAAAAGGCATGCCGTTTTTACAAATGAAACCAACGGGAAGATGAAGCATCGGAGAACTTTGTAGCAGCTCGCTAAGAACACATTGGAGAGCCTCGGGTTTCCAGAACATTGACGAGGCCAGAGAACCACGTGGTCCTCGATTGGAAGGTACGCTACACTCCAAAGCAAGCTGCTAAACAGACCGATATATACAGTGGCGAGACCATCCGCAGAGCCACCGCCGCCGAAGCACCAAGGAAATCTGCAGCCACACATGCCAGATGAAACCAATTCCAGATCCCCGAATCAACCAGGAGAAAAGAGGGAGGAAGAAGCAAGAAATAGCCCACAGCGACTGCCCACCATGAAGAACTCAACTCCCCGAGTGACACTGATGAGACAATGAAGATATACAGGCCTTCAAAAAAGTTCCCCCCCGACAAAAGAAAATGGGGGGAAAAAAGAAGAAGCAGGCAAGAATTCCATGTGCTGTAGCGAGAAATCCCCTGCGCTCAGAATGCAGGTTCCTAATGCCATTTCAGAGCTTGGAAAAACGGGCAAGCTGTGAAAAAACTGCCCCAAAAAGCAGACCGTAGCAGAAACCTTACATCGATTGTTAGAAAATAAAAAACTATATGAAATGGGGCACCAGAACAAGCAGCATCCAGAACATCAAGGACTTTATTAACTTCTAACATGTTTTGATATAGTACAGCAACACCTGCCTTTGACGGTACCTGTGTGCATTCGCTTTTGGAATTGGTGCACTGAGCACAAACTACCAGACAGCAGAGAGGCACCAATCGACCTTTTATTCCAAAAAGCTGTCATAAATCAGAAAGGAACTACAGCCAACTCGACTGAGCAGCCCTCGGAATCCTAGCTGGCATCAAAAATTCCACAAATACCGTATATGGTGAGACATTTTGATTAAATCATGATCCACAAACCCCTGCTAGGACCTAGCAGAAACAAACCAACCCGACATTTGTCACCAAGAATGCAAGGTGGTCTATATTGCCTCGCTTGCATACAACTACATACTCATCCATTCGCCAGGAAGACCATCACCCATGCAGATGCCTTGAGTCTATTCCCCGCTCCCAACATGGAGATTGTCCCCAGCTCCCTGTCTCACGTTCCAAATCGAGTCCTGGCCAAATCTGCCAATAAACCGCAGCAGACGCACTATATGCTACCGCGAAAGACCATGGCAGCTCGAATCATCCTGCATTGTTGTAAGGGCTGGCCATGATGAGAACAGAGCAAGATTAAACCTTTTCGCACTGACAACTGAACTTCTATTGAAAAAAGGCTGTATAGACTGTGGGGGGACAGGGTGGTAATCCCAGAAAAATACAGGAAGAAGTGTTTTCAATGTTGCCCCGAGGACACCCGGCATAAGTCAAAATGAAGAGTCTGGCCAGGAGTTATGTCTGGTGGCCAGGGCTGGACAAGGACATTGGAACGATGGGTGCAACATGCCATAACTGCCAAAAAATCAAGCACACCCCCACGGCAACAGTCATGGAATGGGAAACCCTAAAGGCCATGTTCGAGACTGCATATGTGACTTTGCTGGGCATCAAAAAAAGGGAACACCTATTTTGTAATCGGACGCCTAACTCCGAACTGTTAGAAGGTTATCCTCTGGCGTCCACTACTACTGAGAGCAGTCCGTGAAATGGTTAAACAGACTTTTGCTACGCATGTCCGATGTAATAGTCCCTCTGGACAATGGCCCAGTTACCGCTTTAGCTTTCGCAGCGAATACTTGGCGCACAGGGCACGACATGCCCTAACAGCGCCGGCTCATTCGGCCTCAAAATGGACGGCTGAATGCATGGTTCATTATACTAAGGCGCCTAGAAAAAATGGCCACTGGGGGATGTGCAAGATAAATTTTAACAGATTATTAAACCAAATTCAACATATCACTCCCTAGCACAAACCACTAACAAAAGCCCGAGTAAACCCTCATGGGTAGGAAATTGCCGTTCCTACCTCGATAAGACTGCACCCCCACCTATCCTGGAACAAACCCCTGACTTCTCAGTAGATACATTTCTTTGAATTGGTGATTTAGTCCTATGCTAAAAACTTACTGGGGACCGCATTATGGCTTCCAGCCACGTTATACCAAATCACAGGGCCCTGGTCATACTAATTTGCATTAGATCAATGGCAGAACATGGAAACAGCAACATCAAACCAGGTTCGCTCTCGCACATTAGTATACGCAACACTGACACTACCACCGCAAACTCCAACATAACATGAGTCCAAAAACAACCACGGAAGGTGGGGGAAAACACAACATAATACAAAGGAGAGGACGAACCTCCATAACGACAACAATCCTACACAAACCTGAACTAGAAAACTCAAATGAAACAAAAAGAGCGGTTTAATCCCATAGATACCTCCAGAGAAGAAATCCGCGGAGCAGAAGTGAAGCGAGCGCCTTCCCAGGGGGGGGGGGGGGGGGGGGTGGAAGGAGACACCAGCCGAGCTCGACCAGCCTGGACGAAACATGGAGGGAGCGGCGGAGCCACCTCAACCAGCCGAGAAGACTAAGGCGGGAAAAGCAAGGCTGACTCACCCTTCAGGAGATTCCATGGAGGAAGGACGCGGAGAGAAAGCATCCCGTCCACTGCTTGAGTTCGAGAGACTTGAGCCTGCGCAGGTCAATAGACCCGAGAAAGCCCCACTACCTGCATGACTATGTTACACACGTTGGACGAAACCAAGGGGGGAGGGGTGTTGTGTATAGAACTTGGTAGACTCCAAATACCTTAAACTGCTTGGCCGAAAAGGCCGTTCTCGGATTGGTTACTTAAGCGCCATTCCGATTGGCCCGCCTGACGGCGGGAACACTTAAAAAACTGTCATTGGCCACAAGCCGCAAGCAAGCCACTATAAGAAGGGCTGCCACGGCTTGGGCAAACGTTCCATTATGAGTCACTTTACTGTTTGATTGAAGAGTTGTTTGTTGGAACCCTGTCTCGCGCACCTTATTTCCAGACAGAAGAGTTCCAAAGGCTCAGTGGAGCAAAGGCCAAACACAATCCCCAGAGAATGGCTAGGTCCAAAACAAAGAGGGAAGAACAATCTTCCAAGCGAAGAAGGCAAACAGTACAAGAGAAGAGTCAAAGCTGGGAAAATGTAAGCCAACAATTGTTCCTGGCAAAGACTAACTCCCCATGGCTTCTCCTTAAGTTACTCCCCTCCAAATATTCTACTTATTTTTTATTTATTTATTTGTCAAGCGTTTATTTGATAACAGTTATCATTAGAACATGATTATGATTACTTGAAATGGATACGAATAAAAAGGGACATTAGGATGGGAACTGTAGGCATGTTGGTTCATTTATGCATGCCCTTACAGGCCTCTTAGGAATGGGGTGAGAGCAACAGTAGACAGTCTAAAGTTAAAGTTTTGGGGGTTTGGGGAAAAAACCATGGAGTCAGGTAGTATATTCCAGTTATTGACAACTCTGTTGCTGAAGTTGTATTTTCTGCAATCGAATTTGGTGTAGTTTACCTTAAGTTTGTATCTATTGTGTGCTCATGTATTGTGGCTGAAGCTGAAGTAGTCATTGACAGGTAGGACATTGCAATGGATAATTTTATGTACTACGCTTAGGTCAGACTGAAGAAGGCATAGTTGTGTCTTTGTGAGGAGGGCCGCAAGGTTCCCGGGTAGCCTTGTGGCCCTTCTCTGGGATTGCCTACAATCCACTCTCCTGGCCCTTAGATCAATGGAGTAGACAGCTGTTCCTCAAGGAGATTGGCTGCCTGCCACTGCTGGTCAGCTGCCAATCCTCCCCTATCTCTGTGCAGGCAGGTAGTTCTCCATGTGGTTGACTATCTTCCCCAGTGCCCAAGGAGCCTGGGACAGCATCATCCTCAGCCCCTTGTCAGGGTTCCAAGTAATACATAACAAACAGAACTCCAAGTCAAGTAGGTTCCTCAAAAATTGGTTTATTGGAAGTATCATATTGGCATAAACTGGTGAAAACCAACTCTGAATATTCCCACAGTTTTTATCTAATTAAAAATAAAAGTTTCCCATTTTCCCAAACAGTCAGTCACAAGATCCAATCAAGGTCCCATCCAGTTGCCAGGTGACATCACTCCTCCTCTCTCTGGCCACCTGTGGGAATGTCCTTGGTTCCCAGGAGAAAGTATTTTGTTTTGACTACAAGCCCCTTCAATATCCCTCAGCTCCAGTTTGGCAATACTGAAGCCTCAAAATGGCCTCGGTCAAGTCAGCTTCAGGGTTGACACCCCTGGCATCTCCAACATATGAAGGAAGATGTGCCTTCCCTGTAAGACGGTCCCAGTTCCAACTCCTGCTCCTCCAAACTGGGCTCTGATGGGGCTATGACAGGATGATTTTGGTGCCCTGATGAGATTATTTAACCAAAGTAATCAGGAGGACCTGCAGAAGTGAATTGACTGGGCAGTTGGTATGGCTGTGTAGAAAGCTAGCACCCGCCCTCTTCTAGAAGAATGAAATATTCTAGGAAATATTAAAAAAGCAGAATATTTTATCTCCCTGGATGAGAAAAGGAGAAACATACTCTTGGAAAGCAGCCTCCATCTTTGTTAATAGCCCCAGAAAGACTGGGCCAACCTATCTACAAAACAAAAGACCTTCACCCTCAAGACATAATAGGATTAGCCTTCTACCTATCTCACCATATGAAACCTGGGAAGATTGCATCACCCAGCAAGATTCAACCAAGCCTGGGACTCAAGACAACCTACAAAGTTACCCCTGCATGGCCCTGTGGGAGTGACAACCAATCAGAATACATTTCTTTCACAGGAACAGGAAGCAAGTTCAAAACCCGAGAGAGGTTTATAAATCTTTCTCTCTCTCTCAGCCATGTGCTCAGTTTGTCCCAGGATTTCAAACCATGTGGTCTTGTCCACCATTAAACCATTTTTCCAAACAGCTTCCATGTGTCCAGTGTCTTTCTACCCACTTGGAACTGAACCCAGATGGACATTTCTTTCAACAACTGTCCCTGAAGTACTTTGCTCCTGCTAGATGCAGAGCTTTATGGAAATAACCAGCACCGGGCTGAGAATCCTGGCTGTCCCTGCAAATATTATACTACTCTTAGTCAGCACATTATCTTAATGCTGTCAAAAGAGAAATTATTGGCATAATAAATAATCTCTTTTACTTGAAAGAAATTCAGCAGAGGCTTACTCACTTTAAAGAATCACATAGGGGGTGTTTTCAGATAAATACATTTTCTGTTGCCCAATTTCCCATTTTCTCAAATTTTAAGTTGAAATAGAGCAGGATACCAGTGGGTTAATCTAACCTTGAATATTATGAGGATCTTATGGGAATACATGTAAAAACTCTCTTTAGGACTGTCATGGGGTCTGGCAACTGTGGTCATGTTGGTCTTAAGTGGGAGTGACTGCATGACCAAGGCCCGGTTTATATGACTTTTGGCAGTGGTCGTTAAGCAAACACAAAGGTTGTATACTGAATGCTGTGATCATAGAGCGAACACTATGGTCACTAAACATATGCTGTGATAGTTAAGTTCGCTATGGGATGGTTTTTTTCCAGAAACCTGGGATTTTGATCATGTGACCGTGGGGATATTGTAACAGTTTAAGTATGAAAATCGGTCATTAGTCCCTTTTTCAGTGCCATTGTAACCTTGAATGGTCACTAAATGGACTACCTGTAATGTAGTTTGATAATGAAACATCTGAAACAAAACCATCAAGCTCAGAGAGCACCAAGCATCCCACAGGATCACTAAACTGTGATGACAAGCTCACAACTATTGCTGCAGCTCCATCTTTTTGGATATGTGGTAAACAAATGTCCAAAAGGGGCGGTACTTCCACAGCAAAAGGGGCGGTACTTCCACAGCAAAAGGGGCGATACGTCCACAGCAAAAGGGGCGGTACTTCCTCAGCAAAAGGGGTGGTACTTTGTGCTAGTGCTGTTGCAGATTTTGAATCCCTTTCTTTTGCAGATGCCCGTGTTAATTTATGTGGAGCTTTGCAGGATTTAGAAATAGAAGGGATCTTCCTTATGCCAAAACAAACTGTACCTTTCGCCTAGGCCCTAGGGTTATCTTCTCCATTTAACGACAGCTTTGTAGAGCAGAAAAGGTGATTTTGTGGTGGTCATAGATCACACCTAGCATTTGGGGAAGACAAGGGACAAAAGATTCTGCACAGTATTGACAAAAGAGAATATTTTAGCTCAGGGTTGGACTGTGGGGGTCCTTTGCACTCTGTGAGCATGGTTATTTTCTTGCAGACATTTCATTACCCTCCTAGATAACTTCATCAGTGCTAGAAGGGTACTGTTTTTGTTTTTGTTTTGCTTTTACAAACACCCACTCCCTTCAGCACTGATGATATTACCTAGTTGGATTATGAAACGTCTGCAAGAAAACAACCAAGCTCACAGAGCACCTAAGATTCCACATTACACACAGAATATTTAAGACATTTGTGTAATGTTAGGATTTTTCATTTTTCCCCTGAATTTCTGTTGGTCATTTTTTTTTCTTTTGCCTCTTGAGCATATTTTAGACTTGTGTTACAACTTTCTTGTGCTTCCTGATTAAAAATAGTGGAAAGCCCTGAAGCCAGTTGGAACAGTTGTGGTCAAAGGCGGATGGCTGTTATATGCGAACCAAAGCCTTCATTTTGTCATCTCTGTTACTGAATTACTTAAGAGCGATGCTCCCTTTGCCACCTGCTAGATAATCCAATAAATGCCACACTTTGTAGCTAACTGACTGTGCAAAGCAGGTGTGCTACCACCAACTTTTCACCCCAGTGGGCTCTATTTGTATTAGCTGATATACTAGAATGCTTTCAAAACTCAATTCAACCCCTTTATATACTCACTTCAGCTGCCTCTCCATTTAAAAGCTATTATTCTTCCTTTCCCAACCTCTTCTTTTATTTTCCACCCACCTTCCCCAACCTTCTGTAATCTCATTTTTTACAGCTCATTTATATGTTTTTATTCAGTTTAACTTGTAATTCCTTCCCATTCACCCATTTTACTTTGTAGCAGGGCTTGTTTTAAAGGAGGGAGGTGAGGTAGGGTTTTTTTTTTTTGTTCCTTCTGTCTGGCACCTGTAATTATGCACTTCAATTTGGCTACTCAAACATGTCACACAATATATAATAACAGGGGAGATCATGCTGACTGCAGCCTTGTAAAAGAGGAGGGGAAGACACAAACCAGGCCATCTTTAAATATGTGCCTGGCAGAGCAAAGCCTTTCTATTCAGTATTTCTATCTGATCAAAACTTCAGGTTTCCACCTGTAATTATCTTCTCTTTCTTCCCCACTTCCTGGCATCAGTGACTTTAAAAGGAATATATATATTAAAAAAAAACCTTTACCAAACATTCTGTTCAGCTGAACCATCTTCAAATATCTTATGAGGGAGAAAAAAAATCCACTTCCAAAGCCATTTGTTTTGGGAGCATTCACAATAGTTCAGCACAGGTGGAGGGCAGGCTTAATCTTCACCCTGTTTTCATCCCAGGCCTGTGCACTTTTTGACTCATCAAGCTGACAGGTCATTGCCCTTTGTTGTCCTGCTGTGGCTCATCTCCTCCTCCTCTCTTTCCCCAAGCTCAGACTGCAAAAAATAAAAATAAAAATGAGGGTCTGTCAGTCTATAGCTCCCCTAGTTAAGTTTCCATAAGCTTAAAGGTTGCAAGGCAGGAGGCACTGACAAAAGAGCCTGGACTTGGAAAGCTTGAATGCCTTCAAAACAGAGGTCAATGAAAGACAAGGAGGCATGGTAGCTTCATTGACAGTACAAGGAGATCAGGGGTGGGCTTCAAAAATTTTAGCAGGTTGCTGGGTGGATGGGTGTGGCCTAGTCGGCCTCGTGAACCATGGGGGGCATTTTTGCCCTCCCTGGGCTCTTGAAGCTTTCCTTGAGCCTCTGGGAGGGTGAAAACGGCCTCCCTGGGCTCCAGAAGCTCTCTAAAAGGCAGAAACGGGCCCATTTCCAGTCTTCCCAAATTTCCAGGAGGCCCGTTTTTCACCCTCCCTGAGCCTCCATGCGCACCCTGCACTTACCTGCATCCAAAACGGGCCACGTGGCGACTCCTGGGAGAAGAAGGGAGAGGGAAGGGGCTAGCCAAGAGTGGGATTTGAGGATTCTCCGAATTGTGCAGGATCTTAGCTAGGGATCTCCCAAACCCTCAACAGCCCACCCCTAAAAGAGATGCTCACAAGAATCCATATTTGTTATCGATGGACAGACCTGACAGAATGATGTCTTTCAGGTCACTAAAAGTCAGAAGGACTGAACAAAAGCTTCTGGCTTAGGCCTAGTATATGAGAGAGATCTCATCTCTGGGCTCCTTTTCTTATCTCCATGTGTTCTTCCAGGTCTCTCCATCCTCAACCCAAATTATATGATGACTGTCCCGTCTTTATGGGTTGTTTGATCAGGTCGATAGTTCTCTCTGTTTCCCTTTCTCAATGACCCCAGTTCAGGCCCAGTGCTTTTGGTGACAGGCCTCATAACTTCACAAGGAACAGAAGAATATGGCTGCTGTGAAAAAGGAAAAAAAAAACTGTGGAGAAATTGTCCTGATCCCAGGTCTTTTCCCCATTAGCAGAACGCTTACAAGAATGGTTACAAGAACTGGGTATTGCTAGTCTGGTGAAGAGAAGAACCAGAGGAGACATGATAGCAGTGTTCCCAGGTGTGGGATTTTACCAGTTCAGACCGGTTCTATAGAACTGGTTGTTACAACTCTGCGCAATTCAAAGAATCAGCAAATTGTCCCACTGGCTGGCCCCGCCCCTCTCCACCCAGTCAGACCTTATCGCGCATGTGTGACATTGCGCACATGCCCGACATCTCTGACTGCACTGTCCCCGCCCAGTCACTTCTTGAGATATTTCTTTTTTTTCCTCCTGACGATCAGCCGTGCTTCACCCAGGAGGCTTCCCTGAGGCCCAGGAGGCAAAAAGGGGTGGAGGGTTCTGTGCACCCCCCGTGCTCCATTTTTGGCCTCTTGGTCCTCAGGGAAGCCTCCTGGGACCAAAAATGTCCCAACCAGGGGGCTTCCCTGAGGCCCAGGAGGCCAAAAAATGGAGCACGGGATTTGTGTGCTGCAAAAATAAAGAAGCCACGCCCACCCAGTCACACGGCCACACCCACCTAACTATGCCCACCTAGCCACACCCGCAGAACTGGTAATAAAAATGTTTACATCTGACCTCTGAGTGTTCCAATATTTGAGGGGTTGCCACAGAGAGGAAGGGGCCAAGCTATTTTCTGAAGCAGCTGTAGGCCAGACAAGGCATAATGGATGGAAACTGATCAAGGAGAGATTCAACCTGGAAATAAGGAGAAATTTTCTGACAGTGAGAACAATNACAGTGAGAACAATCAACCAATGGAACAGAAGTTGCTTTCAGAAGTTGTGGGAGCTTTATCCCTGGAGGCTTTCAAGAAGAGATTGGACTGCCATTTGTCAGAAATGGTGTAGGGTCTCCTGCTTGGGTCACGGGGTTGGACAAGATGACCTACAAAGTCCCTTCCAACTCTGTTAATCTGTAGACCTGTGGCACAGTCAAGTTGTGACAAATTGACAGTGGTCAAGAGGCATTGAGAGCTGCATTTTCAGTTTAAGGCAACTAGCTGTAGCGAAGGCAAGTTGGTAAATGAAGGAGCACCTTATCAGGAGCCATTCTGAATTGGATCCATCATTACCTGATTTATGGCCAGAGGAATGGCAATGTAGTTAAAAGCACAGATTTTGTGCAGACTCAAGGGCCTCACAGATATCAAAGCACCAGGAGGAGGGGTTGTAGCAAATGCAGCTGCAAGATTAAGGGTCCTTCTACATCGCTTCACAAGAAATGAAGGAACAAAATGTTATACCCAGGAAAGGCTAATCTAGTTTAAGAAAAAGGAAAAACAGAGTGAAGAAATTGGCAGTGCTTCTCTCCTGTCTGTCTCCTCTCCTTTTTGCACTAATGATTCTACCTCAAACCCAGAAGAAAAGAGGTAGAGGGGAAATATTTTCAACCTTTCAATTAAAGTCATAAAAATGAGTGATCAGGTCTGGGCAGACATTGTACTTGAAATAATCCTTGGTCTCCACAATACCCTAAAATATCCAGATGATAGAAATGCTTCTGAGATGACTCAAGTTCTGTACAATAATAACTCAGCAATGACTCAAAGTCTCCACAGTGAAGACTTAATGGATGGGTTCAAATAGCACATTAAAGGCTAAAGCTAGGTGAAAATAACAGAACATGCTATGCTCCAATAAACCATTAGGGCTTAATGGGATGGCCCAGTTCCCACCTATGTTGAACTAGAAAGAATTCAACTCCATTTTAGGCTTGCCTGATGTGAACCTGCCTGATGTCAAAGGTTCAGGAAACATGATTAATTGGGTAAGATAAGAGTCTAGTGTAATGTTTCTCAACTTTGGCAATGGTCTTAAAATTGCTAAGCTTGAGAAACACTGGCCTAGCATGTCACATTAAGTGAGACAGGAGAGGGGAAGGTTGAAATCAAAATTCTATGGGTCAATTATGAATAGAGAGAAGGAGAAACTTCATGACAATGAGAACAATTAATCAGTGGAATGGCTTGCCTCCAGAAAGTGTGGATTGTGCTTCGTTACTGGAGGTTTTCAAGAAGAAATTGGACAGAAATTTGTCCAGAATGATATAAGATCTCCTGCTCAAGTAGGGGGTTGAACTAGAAGACCTTCAAGATCCCTTCTAATTCTATTAGTTTTTGTTCTAATCTACCAGTCCTCGGTCAAGAGCATGGCTGCAATTCCAAAACCTAGTCAGTTATGGTATAACATCCAATCACTTCTCCCAGAAAAATAGACAGCAATAAACAGAAGCTCCTCCCCTTCAAGAACTTGCTGTTCAAGCTATAAAACATCTTAGAAATAAGGATAGGCTGGTATGTTTGAGTTATGCTCACCATACCCTATCTGTCCAAGGTTGAAGACACCATTGAATATAAGACTTGCCTGCATTCTCTTGACATAAAGCTGGATTAAAACAGAAATAAAACCAACTTTGCAAATTTAGGGAACACTTCCTTTGCATAGGATTTGGAGGAGAGAAATAAGACTAGTGTTAGTGTTAGTGATGGAGGAATTTTAAGGAAGGTTCCCCTCCATGTATTCTCCTTCCCCACACCATGTTTCTTGTGCTTAGATCTTCTTAAGGCTAAAAAGTCCCAACATTTCATCTAACAGTCCAATTGTAGTAGTGCAAATGCTGAGTCTGAATGCTATCACTTCTCTCTTCTTTTAATCTCTTCCTCAAACCCTACCCTTTCTTATTTTGTGATTGTTCATTGCTAAGTCATGTCCAACTGTTCATGATCCCATGGACATGCCAGCTCCCCGGCCCAAGAGTTTGTCCAAATTCATGTTCATTGCATCAATGACAGTATCTAACCATCTTGTCCCCTGCTGTCCCCTTTGCCTTTTGCCTTCACTTTTTCTCACTATCAGGGTCTTGTCTTTGGCTTATCATCTAGCATTTCATAGCCAGATATCCCTACCTAACCTCCACATATCTTGCCTTCCCTCCCTCCTTTAGCTGTCCTTAGCAATGAAATTCAACATCCTTAATCAGGTCAGCTAAAAAAAAAACATATGCTGAACTTGGTTAGTTTTGACCTTGGTTAAATTTTGTATATGTGTGTTCTACTATCATGTGTGTGGATTCCTCCCTATTCCCTGTATTTTACGAACTCAGAAAATGAGCTAAAGCAATAACTTGGTTAAGCATGCTACGGAAACACAACCATTGTCTAATTCAGATTGTAAATGCCTTGTGGCCCAAGATCCCCTTGTATTGCCTGTGTAACTTTGTAAAAACCCCTGTGCTTTAATTACATGGCAATAACAACAGCAACTCACCAATCTACCTTTCTTAGGAGATGGTGGGAAATGAGCAGCTCTGGGGATTTGCGGACAAGATTCTGATTTTATTTCTGAAAGCTTGAATACTTAGAGCTACACTGATTTGATTTATCTGAGCATCCTGATGGCCCGCTGGTCGCTAGGCAACCCAGTCCCCGTCTGTACTCTTATATTGCTCTTGGGAGACAGATTGTGAATGATTGTTGCATGGATATGAAACTAAATGGGCCGTGGGTACCATTTGTAAGCAAGCCGAATGTATGTTTTGAGTAAGTAGAAGAATATCTATTTACTTGCAAGTGTCAACATGATAATTTTCTTCCCTCCCCTCTAATTTCTATATAGCTTGCAACACAAAGCAGACACACATTGTTGGAGAGGTAAGGATTTTCAAGACATAACAAACAGGCTCATTGATCACTAAGGAAGTGGGGAACAAAGTCAGCTTCTAAAAGCAGAAATCCCAACTGGAACACTGAGGCAGAGAAATAGCCAGCATTGATCCAAAGGGCCTGCTTGTTTTCAAATAATGAAAGTCCTTGACTTACAATCATTTGTTTAATGACCATTCAAAGCTATAATGGCACTGAAAAAAGTGACTTAAGACCATTTTTCACCCTTACAACCATTGAAGCATTGTGTGATCAAAATTCAGACACTTGGCAACTGTCTTCTATTTATGACAGTTGCTGTGTCCCAAGAGCATGGGATCATCTTTTGCAATCTTCTTACAGGCAAAGTCAACGGGAAAGCCAGACTCACTTAACAAGTGTTGCGTTCATCCACAGTCTTCACTCCGGTCCGTGCTTCTGGCGGGAGTGCGAACTGCTCCCATTGGTTGATGCCGTTTGACAGCCGGCTATAAAAGGAGCTGTCAAACGGCATCAGCGTTGCCGCGCAGCTGAACTGCCTGCAGCCTTGCGACAACACCTTTATTCATTGTAATGAAAGTTACTTGTCTGTTAGCTCTGTGTCCGCTAATAATACCCTCCGCCACTTAACTACAACACCTGGCGACGACGGGCTAGATCGTAAAACGAAATAAGAAGGTGTGGCCGGATACAAAAAGACAGCTGAGTCTCAGTCCACACTTTATAAAAGAGCCCGAAGCCACACGAGCTGACTGTCAGCAGCTGCTGGACATCTATTTCGCAAGCGCAAAAATTCAACCTCCCACTGAGGAGGCAGACATCAACCAATTATGACGATGATTCAAACACTGTCGGTTCCCGCCTTTCCCAGACTGACGGCTGAGACTTGGAGTCCTACACAGAATACGTTTTTGACTGCTCCTGGAAACTATTAGACCATCGGCTGAAGCTACAGCCCATAGAAAAAGTGCTTATTCTTAAGTTTTGCGGTATCCGCTGAATATTGACAACTGCACGAGCAGCATTGGTAAGCTCCGCGTCCTGTCAGGGTATATCCCTCTGGGGGGAGTTAAAGAGGATTCTTCCAATCCATTTATTCCCTAAGCCATGCTCAAATTGTCAAGGAGGCATGCTTCAGGCCTACCGATGATTCAGGTTGAGGGGGAGACTATAGTCGAATATATCGACTGCCTCTGAGGTGACGCTGCCTATCATTTGTGGATTTAGATGACTATCTGGAGGATATGCTTTCTAGACCAATAAGTGCTGTGGAGTCAGGGACTTAAGGCTGCAAGGCGGCTTGTTAGCCACAAAGGGACCTAACCCTAGCAGTAGCCTATCGAAGAATCCCAGCTTGCTGAAGGCATCTGCAGCTGTCTGGCAGCAGAAATCCAGGCAAGCCCATCAGACAGAGTAGCCTCAGCAAGTCCATATTTGACGGAGGTTTCTCCAGAGGAGGGCTCTGAGGATCAGAACAATTATAAATTGCCATCTTGCCTGAATTTCCAAAGGAAGGTCATTACGCCAGGTCCTGCCAAACTGGGAAAACTTTACAACAGAAGGCCTCAGACACCCCTCATCCCTTCCAAAGGCAATTTGGAAGACATGCTATACCTGTTACCATTCCAGATCAGACAAACAAGGTTCGAACAAAATCAGTATTTTTATTTCCTTAGAAGGTAAACCTGACAAGATCGGAAGTTGATACCAGGTCTCTATCTATCCATCATTTCCTGTGAATTCCAAATAAAAAAAAAGATGGGGACCCTTAAAAGCTACTCAAAGAACTTCAAAGAAGAAGCTCCTCAGACTGGCAACCATGGACTCTGCATGATACCACAGGCAGAACCATCCACTCGGAAAAAGGTAAGTTTTTATTCAATTCAATAAAACTTTAAAGGTCATCTGCCTCTACGTTGTAAGTCGATGGTGCCCCTTTCCTAGCCTGTTAGGATTCAGACTAGTTTCCCTGCTCTTGGCCCCTCAACGTAACAGGCATCCCCACTCTATTTTTAAATACTAAAGTAGATACCTTTATTCAAGGGACTAATGCTGATGTATACAGCTAAAGGGTTTGGGGTTTACTCCAAGGACCCCAATATCATTCAATGTAGATCCTCAGGCACATCACACAATCCAACCTGAAGGCTTCGTGAGTAGCCCTTGCAATCCGCCCCAAAGTTGAGATAAAGAAGCTAGACACAAATAATCAACAAGGAGAATTGGAGCCTGTGGATCTTTGCGAAATGGGAGACCCCCAGAGTTCACCGCTACCACTTAAGAAGACGGGAGCGAGTGAGAGATCTGCCGCTGAGATTATAAGACTCCCTGAATAATACCTCAAATCAGAGCCTATCCAGTCCCCGCAATAACAACACTCTTTGGCATTCTCTTATGAGCCTGAAATTAGTTTGCTTGAGCAAATACTAACAGCTTTATCTAGGCTTAGCCAACAGTGTTCCCTGTAAATGATGACCAAGCTTGCAGAAAATACAGTCCAGTATGTAAGCAGAGGGGCGTCTTTTAGGTCAGGCACCCTCCAGTTATGGGACGTGAGCGTAGCCCCTGGATTTACTCAATATACTTTAATGGAGAGGGATCCAAGCCTCCGCACGTGTAGGATCACACCACAATGATACGGTGCCTTTTCATGACATTAGGGTCATATGCCTATAAGACACAAGCATCAAAATTGCTGAAAGCATCCAGTAGATCAGTTCTTATCGGCTGTCATGACAGCTATGGTCACTCAAACTCTAATCAAAAAGACAAGTGCAACCATGTGCAGAACTAAAGACAAGTAAGACTTTTGGGTACCAGGAAGTTTGATTATCGCCAGTCTGGTATTATACTACCATCGAAACTTGAGTCTCGAAAAAAGTCAATGGGTCTATATTGTCAAGGCCACCCACCCTTCCCCAGAAGCATGAGACCTGCCACCAGGCTTCAATTAGGTGCTTCCTCAAACATTCTATTGCTAATTGCCATCCCCCCACACAAGCTTCCATTGCAGAGCTTTTCTGCACAGACCTATCTTGACACAACATCTCTCTGGCATTTGGGGACCGAAGGGAACGTCGCCATCCTTCCCATCTGCTGTCGAGAATCTTTGCTAACGCTCAACGGTTACTAAATACAGTTCAATTCAACAGCTGCCTTTAGTTCTAGCGAGGCAGATGCTTTCCTTTTCGGCCATGAGGGGGCTGTTTTTGAGTCAAGCTACGACACATAGGTTTCTGAGGCACCACGTTGCCTCTTTTTTCTCCAGTAATACTTTTCTTGCAGCCGAGGCAGCAACTACTGGCCAGATCATAAACAGGAGGCTTTGGGCTTGCAGTTGCTTTTGTCAAAACATGTCATGAGTTTCCTGCTATGGGCAGCCATTTTGGAATTAATCAACCGGATCAAAGGCTCTCTGTTAGCGCCTTTTGTCTGTTACAACAAACCCCAACAGGATTTTGTCCCAATGGATGACAGATTAGCTTTATTTCTGCTGCTCATTCTTACACACTGATCATCAACCTGGAAAAAACCTTTGCCACGCTGACACTCTCAGCCGCTGCCGGCTCTGCCTGTTCCTGTTGAAGATCCGCTGCACCAATCAATGCGTTTTCAAGAATCAACGATCTCATCTTCCATCACTGCCTTGACACTGCCCTACAACTCTCAGAGGGGACAAGGTAGTATGCGCCCCAGTTCGTGGACTGGGTGGGAAGGGGGTGGCCAGAATCCCTTTATGCTCCTGAATTCCTGCCTTTCAGGCACTACCAGCAAGAACTATCGTCCTCGCATGGGGTTGTTTAACCGTTGGTGGAATCAAGGGATGGTCATCCCTTCACAAACTGGCGGGCTCAGTTCTGAGAAGGTCCTGACATGAAGGCCCGATCCCTGGCACTTTACATGGTAATGAACGCCCTGGTGCTTGCATATTACATTGGTGGTGGCCTGGCATGGATGCCCAGATCTCCAGCTGGGTGTAGCGCTTGCCAGCCATGCCAGGCTACCAGGCCAGCTCCACGCACATCAACTCCAGGCAGGTGGAAGAGACGCTGGAGCCCTCTTGGTCCTGGCCTGCACATTGATCTAGCTTGGCCTGTGCATGGGCGAACATTCCTGGTAATGGCAGATTCACCTCTGGCAAAGTTGGATAGACTTGGGCCCTGCTGCTCCTCAACAACCACTCAAGCCGTTACCAAGAGGCCTAACTAGGGTTTTCGTTTACGCCATGCATCCCTGACACCATTGTGTCTGACAATGGGCCCAATTCCCTCCTCGATATTTGAAGTTTATTTCACGCCAACCGCTGGAATCAGGCACGCCCTTACAGCTCCTTTTTCACCGCTGCTAGTAATGGGATGGCTGAAAGGGCAGTCAGGTTATAGAAGGAGGGCCCTGAGGTTTGGCCAAATTGACTGACACTCTAACTTTTCTAGTACCTGCTATACCCAACATACAAACCCCCTGTGCCACTACCAACAAGTTCCCCGGCCGAGCTCCTTAGGGGCAGAACGCCTGAGAACGCATCCCCTGGATTAGGCTACATCCTCATTAATGCCCCCATCCACCTCCTTAGGGTCTGAATCCAGGAAGTTTGCCCTGCAGCGACCAAGTATATGCTCACAATTAACTTCAGGCCACCCCTTTTATGGGTGCCAGGGCAAGTCGTGGCAGTAACTGGGGCTAAGCCATACAAGGTCTTGCTGGAGGATGGTCATACTGGCGCGGCACATTG
>BHFT01033619.1:0-19598 GCA_004320025.1 Laticauda laticaudata
ATATAGTTAAAATTTCAGTAAAAAAAAATATATCAGCTACCTTTTCAATAAGAAGTAAGATTGTCTGATAATAAAGAAAACAATACATGACCTTATCTTACACAAATAATGTAAAAAACACATCCAAGGAGTAAAGCACCTCAAAAAAGTATCACAAGTAATAAAAAGCAACAGTCCCATGTTATTGCATTTAGTATTACCTTTCTGCAGGAATCAAAGTGTATACATAGTACTATTTCAATACATCAGAATAGTCATGTAAGTAAGGTGCATGAGATAAGATATATAAGTCAAAAGAGTGAAGATCAATTTGCATAACAGAATGGAAGAACAGGATGTGGTAGTAATAGTGGATATTAAGCGAATGTTCATCGGAGCACTAGTGATGAAACAGATGACACGCTCCGAAGGGTTCCAGGGTAGAATTTCAAAAGAGGACGCATAGTGGAGGGGCGGATGATAGCAGATGCAGCGATGGCATCAGGACGCCTATAGGAAACAAAAGGATGCCGCGCGGATTATAGGATGCAAAGCATTCACTGCGCATGCGGGGAGTTGAATTGCGTCACTCCGCGGATATAAAAGATGCAGCACTGCACGCTAGTCAGCAACAGGGAAAGACGTGCTGCCACATACATCTTGCTAGGAACACATGGTTCTCAGTAGCAAGAAGAGGAAGCCTGTCGCAACTTGTTCAAGCCCATAGCAAGTGAAAAGCCAAACCAGCTTCCCACCCCCTGGACGACTTCTGAAGCTGCTGCTGCTGCTGATGTGGTGGACCAGCCCCAGCGCCTCAAAGCCCAGCTGCTGAAGCCGCTGCTGCTCACAGCCCCTGAAGCGCCGGCCTGCCAAGCCCCTGCAAGGCCCTGCGAGCCCCCTGCCAGAGAAAAGGAGGAGGGCAAGGAAGAGAAAGGAAGAGAAACATATTACGTTTCCAAGGAGCATGAGGATGATTGGAATGTGAGGAGAAGAGTACCTGTGAGAAAGGGCCACAACTGTTATCGGGACACCAAGAGAAGCAGCACTTGAGAGACAAGCAGAGAGCGCGGGGTACACTGCAGAATCTCCTCGGATGGTGGAAGCACTGCCACACGCTGTATGGCAAGCTACATTCAAGAATATCCTAGTCAGCGCACTGTCAAATGCTCCATGACTGGGAGCATGTAGTACTGGCCAATGCAGTCCTGGAGAGTAGATCTGCCCAGAGGAGCAGCCCTCTGACCCTCTCCCTCAGACAGCCACAGACAGTCAGTCCTCCAGCCAGGAGCACAGCACCCTTCGGCATGTCTTCAGAGCGCCTACGGCAGAGACCTCCCGACAGCCTGCACTCCCATGACGGCAGACTTGAGGATCCCGTGGAGTAATGAGCCTCTGTCACAAAAAGGAGAAGAAGCAGCGAGCCACAGAGCCAAACCGCCCCCCCACCCCAGCTCCATGAGGATGCAGGCAGAAGATGGCAACTGGAGGGCCAGACACAGTGTCCTGTTGGGAGATCAGGGACACAATGAAGCACAACACGAACTTCTCTTCAGCTGGTGCAACTTGACAGAACATCCCGGGCGGAACACTTCATCACCTAGTGTTGAGCCAGACCTCTGAGGGACCTACCCGAGCCCAGTACCAGTGATGAAGCAGAAGATCACAGCACTTCTGACAACCCTCAAGGCCACAGCTGAAGCTGCTCCTACCCAGTCAGGTCTGCTCTCTCACCAGACGATGTCACAGCCCTTCACGGCTCAACAGCCCTACCTACCAAGGCTACACTACCATGACTTCCCACAGCAACAGCAGGAACTTCCCATCAGGCCCTGTTGCATTCGCGCCACAATCGCCACCCTACACCAGCTGCAGACCGACACCCCAACATACACTCCTCTAATCTCCACCCACAGCTAAGCGTAACGACATCTGTCATCAATATTGGGCCTGACATCTCAGAGTCCTTGATGAAGGGCGTCTCAACCTCAGGGACTGAGTCAGCTCTGGGAAGCTTCCTGACACATCACCCTGTTTAACCTCGGCCAGCACCGCACATGTGCTCAGACAGCACTACAGCCAACAGCACTTCCACGTCCCTGCCGCTTAACAGCTGAACGCATGGACATGATCGAGTGACTGAGAATAGATTCAGAGACTGAGTCTTTTACCTTGTTAAGTTTATCTTGCTTAAGACACTTACTTCGTTCATTTTGCTTCTTTAATTAAGTCATAAAGTTACCTAAGAAAGTTACATGAAGTTATCTTTGCTTAAGACCTTAATACAGTTTACTTGGTTCATTTTTGTCTTTTAATAAATCATAAAGTTTACTTAAGAAGTTATAGACGGTTAATATCTTGCTATGACACTAATACATTTACTTGTTAGTTGCTTATTTATAAAGTCACAAGTTTACTAAGAAGATTAATAATGAGGTTATCTTTGCTTAAGACACTTCGCTTTACTTGCTTCACTCTTTACTAATAAAGTTTGGTGAAAACTTTGAAAAAGTTACCTTTGCATGCTGGGATAGATATAGATAGTTGTGATAGATAACCCCATGTCAAGCATAGTGGGACTGTTAGGTCCACCATCCACTAGCACCACATATGACGCTTTATTATCAATACAATTATCATTGATCAAACATATTTAAATAAACCAAAGCTCTTATTAACTGCCCTATTCATTGTAAGGACCAGCTCAACATACATGGACAATTCATCAGTATATGCGACGCTTCAAGGAAGCATCATTAATCATCAGTTCAAGTCTTTCTGCAACACTGGGAGCGGTGCGCATGACCATTGTGCAATGCAGAAAGCTTGCACGTGCTCCTCACAGTCTCTGGGTCATGCTGCATGTGGTGCTAAGTATACTGAACTGTTGGCCAGATGCAAGGTTCTCCACGCACCCGTTTGCCTGGACAAGGCCTGTAGTTGACGATGCCTCTCTTCATGAGTAGTATTTAAGTGTAGGCTTCATGAGTAGTCTGCGGGAAGAACGGTCATCACAAACAATGAAGTAGGCAATTTGTGTGTCATGGGTAGGGGTCTGGACTGGAAGAACTGATGAATGGTTCGTTCAGCCATCTTGAGTACTTGCGTTGTATACCTGGCCATCTGAAGCTGACCGTTGCCCTGAAGCATCAATGTACAGATGAATTGTATCAGCAGTTCAGCCATGGCAAAGAGATGATTTACTAAAAGCCCTGTGTTAATAAGTGACCTGATGGCTGGAGCTTTGCAGGCGTGCTTCCAATCTATGGCTTCAACGGAAATGTTGGAAAGTTCACCTTGATACCAGTTCGAGTTTTCCAGCCCGTGTTCAGTGTGGTGCACATTGAGGAGGCTCCTTACATGTAATTCTTCAATGATGGCGTACCACTTTTGACCCAATGCTATGTGTTGTGTGGTACATCATAATACTTGATGTTTCTGATGTGGTTCCGAGGAGCGGAGTGCACAGATCAGTCCACTTCAGGTCCCAGGGTCACAGGTTGCCGAAACGAAGCTATCTAGGCTTGGTACATGGTCTCATGCTCTACAGTTGTCAAACATGGCTTGTGGCATCTCATGAAGTGATGGAATGCATAGGAATCTTCAATTCCTCAGCTCCCATCACTGTTCATACAGTCAAACTCCATTTTTTCACGATCCATCTCAGAACATACAGCGTTTGGACGTCTCCTTCTTTCTCTTCTGTATAAAATTGAAAGAGTCGACGAGGTTTTGTTCTGTGTGAATGAGCGCAGCTATCTAAGGACTGTTCATCATCCATGATGAGAACAATTTGATGATTTGGAAAGACAAGACCAAGGGTGAAGAGGTTGTACCACGGCTGCTGACTCATAACTGAGATCCAGATGATGTTTCTCCCCCTTTTTATAGAAAATATTGGTTTGTCCGCTAGGTGTCTTCTACATACTCTCGAACATACTCAGACATCCTAATATAGAAACATCCAGATACAAACGTTTGTCCATTTTTTACTTTATATACGAAGAGCATCTGTACATCCTTTTCATTCTGTGCTACTAACGCTGTGAGACGTTCCGTTACTTTTGTTTCCTCTCCTCTTTTTTTTCAGCTGCAGTGGATTGAGTTGAGGGGATGCCAGAGATGCAGAAGAGGATCAGGCGAACTTTAACGGATGATAACGGACATAGAACGTTTGTTGCCTGTATATGTCATGGATGTACATCGTACGCGGTGGAAAGTTCATCTGTTCACAAAGTTTTGTGCAGCTGAAAACTTCTTGCGCGGATGAAATCGCAGTAGACGGATGCTCGACGGATAGAGCGTATGAAACACGAATGCAGTGAGTACACAACGGATGCATAGAATTTTCCAACGGATGGCAAGATCTTTTTTAACATTTTACATCCTCTTTGCATCCGTAAGTGCAATGGGACCGGGCCTTAACTTTCTAGGATGACTGGATAATGGTATTCAGTTGTTGAGTAACAAGTTTAAATTGATTCATGTCAAAATAAACAAGACTTCATGGAAAGACATTTATTATGAAGAAAAGACAAAACTGAATAAACTTCCACCAAAGGATTCCTGTTGCTAAATGTATCTGTTGTATCATTAATACACTGATAGAAATATTTTCACAATCCTGTATACAATGACAGCAATGTATAGCAACTAAATACTTCAGCTTACTTTTCAAAAGTTTCAATTTTTGATATTGTCTTTTTCAATATGTTCCAGAAAAGCCAATTATTCTGCTGCCTGTTTAAGTTAAGAAAAATGAAGAACTGAACCAGGTTTTATGAAGTTTGAAAAGTAAAAGTGAGTAAGTAGCTATGAAACATTCCCTTTGGAGACACAATTGCTTCACAAATGTAATGAAAATGCTTCTCTACAAGACTGTTCTCTTGCTTTTGCTTCCTCTTTCTCGTTTTTGTATGAATTGTAATGTGATATATCAATTTCTTGCAGTAGTATATCTATAATGAAAAGTTGTTGGCCTTCAGAAGTTTGGGATTCCTTTATGTATTCCTTGTGATGAAATTAGGGGAAGTAGGGCAATTTCTCACTTTTTAAAAATCAAATTAGCATAACACCAGTTGTAATCAACTCATGCCATGTCCCTTGCAAAATATCTATTATAATATATTTGAATATCAATTGTAATGTTAAAGGCTGTTTAACTGTAATTTTATCTTGTAAAAACATTATACCTTTAGCTTCTGTGTTGGCTTCCATTAAATCACTGTTTGTGAAAATTCTGAAAGCTTCACATAAATCTCTTAGATTTAAATTTAAATTCAATGCTTCACTTTTATGCCCTTAGTTTAAAATGCTTTGTACTTACTAACTACATTAGCTTGTCCGGTGAAGATAGTATACTGCAGTTCATAGGAGACCACACTGAATTCATCATCTGAAGTCCAGTGAACTGTGATTGTGTCATAAGAAGCTGTGCAAAGCTCTTCTCTAATTGTTGGTGGGTTTGGAGCTGAAAAAGGGTTAAATGAGCTGTTATAATTCTTAGAAGTTCATTCACCCATTTATCACAAAAATATGAAAACAAGAAAAAACATGTTGGATATCATTGCATGAAATTGCAAGAATATTACCAAGAAGATCCTTTATATAATTCACTAACCCAGAGACACAATTGTTTATAGTATGGAGTCTTCATGCAGAATGGACCTTGCTGCTTATATGTCATTGAACCACACTACTTTAGTATACTTCCCAAATCCTGCTTCTGTATCTTCTTCAGAACCCATCCCAAGACTGATGTTACTTTTACCTATGGTATTCTGACATGGTAACAGTTTGAGGAGAATACTCATGTTGAATGCCTTCAGCTTAAATTTGTAATAAAACAAACTTATTTTGGACTGTGAGAAAATACTGCAATGTTAGTTAATGCTGGCTGAAGAATGAGACCCTAGATTTTAGAACTATTTTATCATGAGGTCAAAAAAACTGCAGAATATGTTGCAATCGCTGACTGATCCTTATAAATTCTATTAAATCAGAACATCGTCTTAGCATCTCTTTGATGTATGAACATAGCTAAACTGATATTATGATTATATACACATCTGGAACTGGGAAGGATTCTGTGGTTGTACCCCCACCTACACATTTGCAAAAAACAGAAAAAGTGTTGCAAGATCGTTGATTAAAATGCTATTTTCCCTAAATCACAATAACCTCTTTTTAATCCAATGATATTACCACACGCATTCTTCTCTATGTTAAAACAAGTATACAGGTTCTTATATATATATTGATTCTTACCAGTAAGATAATCAAGGCATTCAAGCAGTTTCTTTTCTCTGGTAAAGTCCAGTGCAAATGTATCAAAAGTGTCATTAAGATTAATTTCAGGAATTAAAACCTGGGAAGATGCAGTTGCCATGGCAACCCTACAAGATAAAAAACAAGTGGGTTTAGTTCTGAAAATTATTTTACATGATAAGGATACATAAGGCAAATACTTTTAAAATAAGTTAAGTGCTGTGTAACATGTATTTTATATAATTTTCATATCCCTGATCAGCCATATGTCAACTGGAATGTAGAGTTATGTAATACCATGAGGTACTGCCTGCTTGCTTGTAGCTGCTGGTAATTGAATTTGTGATCTTTATAATGAAATCCAAAAGCAATGTTACTTTACTGTATTTTCTCCTAAAAGCGACTGATATACATTTCAGTATTTTTTTGCTAATTTGCCATTCGTGAAATGGTAAAAAACTTCAAATGCTCCCAAGAAAAAGAATTGTCATCTAAAATCTGAAATCTCAAGACCGAACTTCATTACAACTGAGTGCATTTTAATTAGTTATCGAACTAACTTCAATAATGAGTCAATATTTTGTTACTTAAGCTGATAAACAGAAAAGATCTCAGGCAGGCAAAAAAACCAGTGAGAATGGACTTGATTTCAAACTTTCTGCTGGCCTTCCCACTGGCTGGGCTTGTGGACAGCTGGCAGGGAGTGTCAGAAATCATGATCACATGACTGCAGGGATATTGCAACTGCCACAATTTTGCAAATAAAACTGGCCTGAACGTTGAAAAGTTCAATTCCACAGGACTAATGAACCCTGGATTTTTACACATTCTTCAGGTTAGCAATTAGCAATTCAAAAATCACTGAAAATGCACCATTTGGAATGCCATTTGAGGGTACAAACAAATATATAAAATCAGAAAGAGTTTTAATAGCATAAACATATGAAAGACTGCAAGAAAAGGTAAATGAGTCCCTGTGGATTTTACTCCACTAGTTGTTGCCAACTATATGGAGTGGTGTTCATCTCCATTTCAAGGCCATTGACTGTCACTGTCCAAAGACATTTTCTGTGGTCCTGTGGCCAGCATGCCGATACGGAGTGCTGCTACTTTCCTACCAAAGTGGTATCTATTTATCTACTTGCATTTGCATGCTTTTGAACTGCTAGGTTGGCAGAAGCTGGGATGAGGATGGGAGTTCACCCCATTGTGTGGAACTTGGGTCTGAAACCTTTCCAGCTGACAATTCCCGGATCTTAACTGCTGAGCCATAGCACCACCATAATATGCAATTATATGGAAGTATTCTAACATTTTTCTAGAATGATGTTTCTTAATCTGTCTTTGACATTTTTTCTCTGTATACCAGTTGTTGAATATGTTGATGTTTTATACCTACATTATATACTTCTTTAGATGTGTGGGTATTTTTGAGCATCCCAAAGATTTGATTTCTCCTTTAAATATCCAATTGATATATTATAAAGAAAATGGTTAGTTAGCAAGGTTATCTAATTCTCAGGACTCTTCAATTTATGGCATTACCTTTCAGTTATATTTTTAGCCGACTGCAAGAAGCGTGCATGATCGTTCTCCTTCAAAGATTGTTCAGCCTGTGAGATGAGAGAGGTGGAGCGTTCAATACACTGCTTGCAATTAGCTATCTGCTGGGCCAGTTTTCTCAGTCTCCCAACCTGGAGCAAAGAAGAAAATTGTTACTTTTGTGAACACAAAAATGGGCATTAATA
Organism: Laticauda laticaudata; assembly: GCA_004320025.1. Taxonomy (NCBI): domain Eukaryota; kingdom Metazoa; phylum Chordata; class Lepidosauria; order Squamata; family Elapidae; genus Laticauda; species Laticauda laticaudata. The sequence goes on from BHFT01033619.1 coordinate 7,992, forward strand.
TTTGAGTATAGCTCAAAACCACAGCTATAACTCAAATTGAGTACTAAAGGAAACAGCTCAACTGCTTTCCTCTTCTATTTCAACAGGAGCCTAAGTTCTAAGGAAGTTTTTAATATTATTCAGAGTGGGGTAATCCAAAATAATCACATCTTGTTTTATTTCATTTTTTTTAATGATAAGAAATCTCAATTGCCACCAGGCTCTGTTTCTTGGATGCTCTACTGTGATTTCCAAGGTGCTTTAATTCTTGACCTCAGAACAAAAGGAATAATTTGACAATAAAATAAATCTTTGTTCTTGGAAATGTCTTTTCCTGGAGGATTCCCCGCCCCCCCCAATATACCAGCTAAGCCTGGTATATTCACAAAAGTGGGTACATAATCAGTGTGATACAAATGGAACGCTTTGATTCCAATTCACTTTTAATATTCAATACATTGCAATGCTAAATATTTATTTAACAGCCAATCCAATTGAATTGGTAGATTATTTTCACTGCAACTATGTTTCAGATGAACCTACTGAGACAGTATTGAATTATATCTGAAATGGAAGAGTAACAAAACATAAAGGCCACCTCAATCTTTTCTAGTGCTTGCCTCCTTTAGTAACCTGACAAGAACCTACATTTCATTACATTTAAGATTGCAATTCTCCCAACAATAAAAACAACTTTTTTTCTTGTATCTTGCTTGGGAGCTTCCCATTGAGATTCTGGGAATAGAATGGCATATTAAATAAATTCTGTGTGTTTAATCCAGTGCAAATAATCTTATACTTACAATAAATTGGGACCAGAATTTCCAATGCTAAGCAAGGCAGTTGATAAGTGAACCATTCTCACTGTTATGGCCTTTTTGTTACAACTGTTAAACAGTTAAGTGAATTGTGTGGTTAAGTGAACTATGTGGTTGTTAAGTGAATCTGACTTAACAGATTGACATTGAACCTGTTGATTTTGCTTGTTGGAAGCCAGCTGGGAAGGTTGCAAATGACAATCATATGGCTCCAAGGTGCTACAACCATCATAAATACATGCAGTTGCAGGCCTAAATTTGGATCACATGACCATGTGGATGCTGCAGAGGCTTTAAGGGTAAAGACTGGTTGTAAATCACCTTTTTCCATGCCATTAAACTTTTGAATTTTTGCTAAAGAAATGATTATAAGTTGAGAACTATGTGTATTTATTTTCAACTCAAGCATCCTATGTTGCTAACAAAAACAAGATCTCCTGACTCATCCATTCCTATTTTCTGAATCACGTAGATTTGAATCTTTGACATTCCTTACTAAAGAAACAAAAGAATTCCTGAAACTACCTGAAACTTGGTAAGGCTTGAGACTTTGGAAAAACAGTCCTATAAATCTAGCATGTGGATACCAGGCATTTATTTCGAATACACTTACAGACACTGTTGTGCCTTTTATTGACATTAGGCTGAGAAAGTGGACAACTTGTATGAAATGTTAATTCCAAAATATACAATGTTCACTGCTTAACTACATACTAATACTGCTAAAGCAGCTGGTAGAAACACCTGCTTAATTTGCTGGAACAATGCAAGACACACTGTCCTTATTTGGAAATGGCTGTCATGACCACTCACTGGTGTACATACCTTGTTTAGGAATGAATGTATTGGGTTTGTTAAACTATTGCCTTCCCCCTTCCAAAAAGCATAAAGTACAGTAATGAGCACATCTGTTAATAATAATAAAAAAATATCATCCTTTCCTTTAATGTAAACGTAAAGTTTGGAATGGAACAGCATTTTTGATTCTGTAAAAAGTGTATGAACTTTGGTGGTAAAATATGCATTTGTTCTACAGTTAAGTAACCAAGGAAATTACAGAAGGTTGTCAGGTAGAATTCTGGAGGGATCTGAATCTTGTTAATATGTAAAGAAGTTCAGGACTTGTCAAACAATAACCTAGAGAACTATGGTCCTTGAAACAGCCCTTGCCTGCAGGGCTTTCTATTTTAAATTATTTGGAGTATCTTGACAGCTAAGTGAACCATTTAACCTGCCCATTTAATCTGCATCTGATGTTATTTCTTGTCAAAGCTTTTTTCACGCAGGGAGAGTTTGATTTCTTCAAGTTACTTTAGCAATGAAGGATACAGTAAGTAGCTTGCATATGTTCTCCCCCTTCCCCTTTCAAACACATACATACACAAATAAACACAGAAACAAAGCAAGGATCATGTTGAAACTGATTTCAAAGTTAGCTAGGTAACCAAGCTTAAGTAGTATCTGAGATTTACCCTGCACAGAGATTTACATCAGAAATATGTGTAGTATAGTTATTAACTGTTTTGTTCTCAGAAACAAACACACTCACAAACTGAGGCAAGGTGGCTTGCTTGGTTGCTCAGGCTTTATTTAAGCTTCATGCACTAACAATGCTAATTCATCTCAGCCATGAGGCAAAAGCTGTTGACCCATTTGACAGCTCCTTTTATACCGAGCTGTCAAACTGGTGACCAATTAGGTTGTGGCTGGGCGCCCCCTGCTGGATCGGACCAGAGGGAGAACTGAAGATATAGCACTCCTTCCCATCTCGATGGCGCATGTGTATTCCGTGAGGTAGGTTGGGCGGCAGCGGAACCTTGCTGATCTGCCCAGCGCTGGCTCTCTGGAAACGGCTGGAGTTGCTTGTGCCGGAGTCATTGATGCTGGAGCTTCAGGAGTCAGCACTGGGATCTCTGCTGGGATCAGCTTGACTGGTGGCATTGCTGGAGACTTTGGTAGGTTTGCTTGGTGGCGTGTTACTGGTGCGGTAGGCCCAGCTTCAGCTAGCGAGGGATTCTTGTCTTCCCTTGGGACAGGGACCTCAGGCCTATAACTCCCTCGCCCCCTTAACTGATTAATATGGAGTCTCCATGCCTGGCCATCCTCCAGCTTGATATATACAAACAAAGCCCTGTTTGTTACCTTTGTAGTGGTGGCTGGTAGCCTCAGGGGGTTGCCTGAGAAATTCCTAACATAAACTGGGTCCCCTTCCTTAAACCCCCTAGGATTGCTGGATGAGCCCAGAGGCTTCTCAGGCATGTAAGTGGTGTGAAGCCTGTCTAGGACTGTTCTCAGCCATTGGCCCATTAATAGTTCGGCAGGGCTGCAATTGGTGGAAGGGCATGAGGTTGTATGCTGACAGATTAGGTATTGGGCTATTTTTGCTGGCCATGGACCTGGGCCCATTCTTGCCAAGGCCTCCTTTGCTGACCTTACCCCTTGTTCTGCCAAGCCATTACTAGAAGGATTGAAAGGAGCAACCAAGGAGCAACCCCAGCCCTATAAGGAATACTTCAAAACTCCTGGAAGTAAATTGAGGACCATTATCTGAAACAATTAGGTCTGGCAGCCCATGGGTGGCAAATATCTTTTGTAATGCAATGCTTACAGTCTCAGCCGTGGTGAGGCCATCAGAAATATTTCCACCCATTTGGAGAAAGCATCTATCACAGTTAAAAAGGTTTGACCCGGAAAGGGCCCAGAAAAATCAATATGCAGATGGGACCAGAGGTCTCTCGGAGTTTCCCATTCCCACCTTCATCGCCAATGTTTTGTTCTTGGAAGCAAACACACTCACAAACTGAGGCAAGGTGGCTTGCTTGGTTGCTCAAGCTTTATTTAAGCTTTGCGTGCTTACAACGCTAATTCAGCTCAGCCATGAGGCAACAGCTGTTGGCCCATTTGACAGCTCCTTTTATACCGAGCTGTCAAATTGGTGACCAATCAGGTTGTGGCTGGGCACCCCCTGTTGGATCGGACCAGAGGGAGAACTGAAGACATAGCATTAACAATTATTTAATTTGAGCTTCTCCTACATTACAATAAATATTTCATTAAATTTTTACTTCTATAAAACACTAATGGTCTCAACCTCCTTCAATATGCTTCATGAACTTGCCTTCTTACAGAGCAAACTAAGAAAGTTAATTTGTGCAACTGTCTTTAATAGATGATTATAGTACTTATATATAGTACATAGTACTTATTTATAACATCTATGTAGATGATTATAAGTTATGAATTCCTATTTTATAGACAATTTTTGCCCTAAGAAATTTTTCAAACAATTAAAGCATAAATACTTTAGAATATTATTATATAAATTATTCTAGTGAATAGAGCAGAATTTCCCTTGCAAATATCATTTGTACAGTTACTATTTATATAAAGTGTCTTATAATAGAAAGATAAAATAATATAAGATGGTATCTTTCAACAGGCATTCAACAGATTTTAAATGAAGACTGAAATGTTTATTTAATAAATTCAGACAACAGGAAAATAAATGAAGCAACTGTCAAGGGGATTTCAAGATGTGCATTTTAAGTAAGAAATTAGAAATTTTGCAGAGCATAAACCATTTAGTAAGAATTTTAATCTATTTCAGAACCTCAAAGATAATATTCTTACTTTTCCCTCCTTGATTTTGGTTCCAATTATCTGACGTCTTTGCTGGATTATTTCTATGAGCAGGTCACATTCTTCTGTCAGCTTGGATTCTTGTCGAGACGCATTTACCTAAAGAAGAGATCAAGCATGTGATGGCTCAGAAGCTTCTTGCAATCCCATAACCACGTGGTTCTGGTGCTGCTTGCTGCCCAATAAGGCAGAATGCAGGATAACAAAAAAGGCACAGATGGGCAGCAGCTATGTGGCTGGAGAGAGGTGGAGGTAGTTTCTCACTTTACTGAGGTTCAGGGCTAGAAGGAACCAAGCCTGGAATGGCTTGGCTTGACAAAATTGGGGCAGCTTCTCAGTTAATGGCTACCTGCCTTTGTATAATGACTACAATGGGGAATGCCAGAATAGCTGTTGCTAAATGATGTAATCATGTGCTATTTTGCTTTATGTCTGTATCATTTAGCAATCTAAATTCTGGTCCCAATTGTGGTAATAAGTCAAGGACTACCTTCAAAAGCTTTATAGTACGACTGCTTCTTCTGTTTCTCTGAGACAAAACTTAACTGTTCCAAAATTTAAATTTGTAATTAAAAAAAAAAGATAAAGAACAGTGCTGTGCCACATAACGAAAACACAGAAAACATTAATTATTTGTTTTTTCACAAACAAAGCCGTATTATCATTTAATGTAGTATATTTGGGGACAGGCTGCCAGCATAGTTTTAAATTTTGCTCAACCACAAACAAGAGATTTGTCTTAGTCTATTTCATGGAAACTGAAGGCAGAGACCCATTGTGACTGGACTTAAAAGACATCTTTGTTACAGGACAGAAGTTTTTTGAAAATACTGGCAATACATTATCTGTAATTAAATTCTATTTTGCTTTTTTAAAACATCCATCTGTTTCACTTTCCTACATTCTCCTTTTCTTTTTGATTTGATGAGCACGAAGAAAGGAGGTTGCAACATTTTTGATCTGACTAAGCACATAAGAAAGGAGATTGCAACATATCTTAAATAGCACTAGTGTTCCTTGTCATCTTAACGTTATCCTGCCCTGAAGATTTCCATAAATGAGGTATGCAACCCCATTGCAGGCAGCTTTATCAAGATAACCTGTTCACCTTGCTCTCAAGGGTTATAGAACTTGGACTTAAAACAAACCATCTCTTTTGACCCAAGTCTTGTATGTGGATCCTGAAACCAAGTTAAAATAGATGTCTATAACTAATGTAAAAGTGTTTTCATATAAATAGAACGAGCACAGCTGAGTTTCAAGACCTAGAGAAAAATTGCTTTTCCGGTGCTGTATAATCTAAGAATGATGTACGTTATCTCACAGTTGGTTAGGAAACATTGGCTAAAATTGTGTCTTTTAAATCAGCTGCAGTCCAGGAAAACATGTTTCCTCCCTATTCTCTCTGGCTAATTGTTCCTGGTTTTTCCACAGCTGTGTTCTGATTATGTTCTGTGCAACAGACTAAAACAATTTCATTCTTAACTAAATAATGCAGGATTTTCATAAATGCCAAACACATTTCAAAACATTCTCTCCTCCTTGCTGGACCAACATACACAATATAGAGGAAGGAAATGGTATCCATATTTCCAGCAGTCCTTTACCAAGTGACACAGAAAGAATCCCTGATCTCTGCTCAGATAACCAAATGGATGATTGGCTTGTGCTCTTCATGAAAAATACAAGCTTCTTCAATGGCTGCTGCAATGCTAAAAAGGGAAGATCTGGCCAATAGGTTTAAAACCCAAAAAATGCAAGTTCCCTCTTATAAGAAAACAGAGCTGCTTGCAAAAAATAGCTCGGTTTTGAATTTTTGCTGCACAAGTTTGTCACTAGACAAAAGCAGTGGCTAATGATCTGAGAGGTTAATTTGATCTACTGGGTTAATTTGATATCAAGATGATATGTTTAAAGTTTAGGGGTTCAGGTCAGCTTCTTTCTTGATACAGTTTGAAGAGTTGTAAGGAGAGGGTGGATTAAATATAAGGAGGGGCATATATTTGAATATATAATATGGAACAATATCTACACATTTACTTCAGATTGTCAGCAATATCGACTATGCAAAAACACTAATTTTACATTGGCTCTTATAGCTACCTAAATTCTTCTTTTCTTATAAAAGGGTATTTTGTTTATCATCTGTAATGATATAAAACAATATGCACTCATCTAATCAAAGCATTTGCTCTCAGCTGTTGATTTTAATGTTGGAGCTATTTCATTCAAAGTTTCTAAGATAGGCTGTATGGGAGCTTATCTTACATGCATTGAAATCTACCCTTCTTTACTCTTCTTTCTCACAGAAAAAATATATTAGAGATCTGAAATTCTAAATGGTTAAGATATATACACAGGAACCCAAGAGCACATGTAAAATCTTGAGAAAATGTATGAACTGAGCAAAGTTTTAGTATACTTATATTTAGAATATAAAGATACTCTATTTTAATATATAATATTACAAATATTATTAAATATTATTAAATAATTAAATATTATTAATCCACGTTTGCAAATTCTTGCATTTCTTTGTAAAGACCACTCCTAGTTTGAAATACTGTATATCTTGATTCAGGAGCCCTTCCACAGCCACTGAGCTACCATTTGATGTTGTAATAGCTGAATTAGAGGTAATCTGAGCTTAAAATTGTCTGGAATTCCAGCCAGTTCTATCTGTCTGTCTAAGACAAAGAAAACTCCATGTAACTAGGAGTAATTTTCATAGACATAAATAAGTGAAAATTTGGGAAAAATAGCCAGGCATCAACAATATTTAATTGCCTAGGTTACACTCTGGACAAACTGAGTATAGGCACCCTGGCCTTAGAGATTAACAAAATGAATTAAGACAAGATTATAATAATAACTGTCAACATGTGGGTGCAAATAATTTTAAGTAATTATTTTCATGATTCATATGTCATTCAACTGCAGGAAAGCTGTAATTGGTAGGATGAAGAATTTGAAATATACTGCCCCTTGGAAATTACTTCAGGCCATCGTGGTGTTCTCTCCACAGAAACTCAGCAAACCATTAATAATTGTTTGTTATCATTATATAAAAACACATTAGACACCATGATCAGTTTTCATAAATTAAGAAGACAGGAAGAAATGCCTTGGGAACATGTTTATTTTCTTTTTTCATTCTTCTTTAATATTCTGGTTTCTCACTGATATAAATAAGATAATCATTCCTTGGTTTGGAATGTCAAGTTTAAATACAAACGACATTTTTATGCCTCAAATTAGCACACAATACTTCACAAACCATGATTTGGTCAGCTCTGGATGTGGTCACATTTGCTAATTTATTGTAAATATAAATTGCCTAAAGGAGCTCTCTTTAAGTAAATACTATGCCTCAGCTAGTGAAACATTTATATTTGTGTGTGTGTGTGTGTGCACGCGCGCATGCACACACATACAGCATCCAATTTTGGTCCCATGATGTAAAAAAGATGTTGAGACTCTGGAAAGAGTGCAGAGAAGAGCAACAAAAATGATTCGGGGACTGGAGGCTAAAACATGTAAAGAACGTTTGCTGGAACTGGTTATGTCTAGTCTCATGTAAAGGACTAAAGATAAGATGATAGCAGTGTTCCAATATCTCAGGGGCTGAGACAAAGAAAAGGCAGTTAAACTATTCTCCAAAGCACCTGAGAGTAAGACAAGAAGCAATGGTTAGAAACTAATCAAGGAGAGAGACAAATCTAGAACTAAGGGGAAATTTCCTGACAGAACAATTAATCAGTGGAACAACTTGCCTCCAGAAGTTGTAAATGCTCTGACATTGGAAGTTTTAAAGAAGAGATTTGATAACCGCTTGTCTGAAGTGGTGTAGGATTTCCTGTCTAAGCAGGGGGTTGGACTAGAAGACCTCCAAGGTCCCTTCCAATTCTGTTATTCTCATTCTAAATATACATATATACGTGCGTGTGTGTGTATGTGTGTGTGTGTGTGTGTGTGTGAGAGAGAGAGAGAGAGAAATGGCTGTAGATTTCTCAAATAGTAATTGTAATACTTAAAAGAAAATGAATTTAACTCTTTATTATGATTTTAAGAGGAATGGTATGAAATGATATATAACCTATGCAGCTGTTATCCTTTGGCAAGAGAGAACAATCTAAAAAATTAAGATTGAGGAGAAATAACACATCTGCTTACAAGATGGCAGCTGCACCTTTACTGGAGAAGAATTACTGAGTGAAAACTCAAATTAAAAAGGAAGCTTCTTTGTGTATAGTTTATAAAATATTAGACATTACAAAAAAGAAAATAGTTCTTTCAGAAGTTAGAAAATGGCTGAAATCCAATCCACAGGCAAATATCAGTGTTCTAAAGTATTATAATGCACATATAAAACACCTAAACACCTAAATTCATAAGTCCATAAACTTTGTTGGTGGGCCAGGATTAATAGGATTTTATTGCATTTGCCGAAGACTAACAATGTAACACAGGGGTTCTCAAACTTTGTGATATTGTGATTGTGTCCAATTATATACAGTATTTGTGTAATATCTGACCCATTTTTAAATTATTTTGACAGGTAATTCATGGTTTTATCTATCACCTAAAAGCCATTCCAAAGTTTGATCCCTGATCCAACTTTGTTTGGGCCAAGTAGGAGAGTTCTCAAAAGTTTTCCAGAATTACTATAATCCTATATTTTATTAAAACTATAATTACTATAATCCTATATCCTACTACAGCAAACCAAAGCTGGCTGGGGAATTCTGGGAGTTGAACTCTGCCAGGCTTAAAGTCGCCACGGTTGGAGACCCTTGCTTTATAGAATTCTCTGAGCAGTTTGCAAATATCAGCATATTTGGCCCCAACAATTTGGGTCATTTTATCAACCTCTGAAGGATGAAACCCGAGCAAGTCTTGAGCTGGTCAGGATTGAATTCCTGGCTTTGGTCAGAGTAAGCCTGCATTTTAACCATTGAACCGCCATAGCTCCTTAGTTATTTAGCAATCACAACTGAGACTGACAACTCAGATGTTAAATGATGCAGTTGCTATGTTGAAAAGCATATTTAACTGTGATTGTGCTTCCAATTTTATTTCAACTTTCTTTTGTTTTTCAGCATTAGAAGGCTGCAATTCCAAACAGTTATGCAAGCTCAAATTGTAGGGAAGATTTCTGGAACTCAAATTATGAGGAAGGTGGGTAAAAGGACAAATATAGCCCTTTTACTATTCTCTGCCACCCTTTGAAATGATTGTTCCCACCTATGGGATAATAAGCAAGAAGAGAATTGTTTGCATTTATATTTATTAGAAAATATTACAAGAAAGTAAACAGGCACACAATGGAAAATATACTTCAAAAGAAATGTGCCAGGACAGCTCCTTGCCTAGTGTGCTCCTGCTTCCAATCCAGAGCCACTCGGAGACAAGCAAAAACGGAAAGCATGAAACTAATTAAAGTCTTGTCAGTTACAGGCAGCAGCTATGAATAGGTTAATTAAAATCACAGAGCTGAATGTGTTAATTTGCATTTAACACTGCATTGTGGCCAAAGCAACTCAGGAAGAGGTAGTCTACTTTTAACTTTGAATTGTCACTTATCAACTTTCTCCCATCTGGGCATCTTCCAGATCAAGTCCCGAAACTGTCAGTAGTCACACATTTGGAAGTATTGAGTGCTTCCATTTTTCTTATGCTAATACTGTGCTTGTTTGCTCCACAGAAATTAGAAAAATATGCATTAGGGTCAGTGGTGTTATTCGACCGGTTCTGCCCAGTTCTGGAGAGCCGGTAGTGGCGATGAGCAGTGGAGACCGAACCGGTTCTCTTCGCTGCTCTGTGTTTGGCCTATCCACCCGCCTGGGCTCCCATACTCACTTTCAAAGTGCAGCTGCCTTGCGCAAAGCAAAATAGCGCCGCATGGCAACTGCTGCAGCAACCAGCATCGCTCTGTGCCTGTGCAAAGTGCGTGTTTGGTGTGTGCTTGCACGCAAAGTGTGCATGCACGCAAAGCATGGCCACCAAGCCACACCCACCGAACTGGTGGCAACTTTATTTGAATACCACCACTGATTTGGGCACACACATTAAATTATGAGTCCTTTATTATAATCCAATGTTAGAGTTATGTATAAATCACTATCCATTATTTTTTAGATGATAAGTTGATTAAAATTTAAAGTAAAAAAATAATTATGCCAAATTTACTTTTATAATAAAATTACAGTATAGCAATACCACTTAGACTTACATACTACTTCAAAGGGCTTTACTGCCCTGTCTAAGCAGTTTACAGAATCAGCATATCATCCACAACATTCTGACTCTTCCTTTTTTTATTTTTTATTTTTTATAAATAAATTTTATTGATTTTACAGTTAAAACAAATCGACAACACATACACAAATGAAAGAAAAGAGAAGAAAAAAGGAGCAGAAAAAAGGGAAAAAAGATAGAAAACAATTAAAAACATTTTAAAAAATTCTGGCTCTTCCTTTTACCAACTTCAGAAGAATGGAAAACTGAGTCAACCTCAAGCCCCATCAGGATCAAACTCTGAACTGTGGGCAGAGTTACCCTGCAATTGTCATGAGTAGTTTGGAGAACCGACAAATGCTACCTCTGACTGAAGATTGTACAGTATCCTTCCCTTGCCATACCCACCAAGCCACACCCACAGAACTGGTAGTAAACTTTTTTTGAATCCCACTACTGCCCCGACCCTCTCTGGATGCAAGTTTGGAGGAGGAAGAGGAGTCCCCATCTCCTCCTGATCCAAGGACACCTAGGTTAGAGAGGAGATAGGCACAATGCTGGTTGGCTAGACCACTTGCAAGCAGGCAACCTCACCTCTTCTGAAGGCCTGTACCAACATCACCTATTTAATCCCGCCCCATGGACTTGAGTCTTGCTGGAGCAACATGCCGAGTTCTGTGCTTTGTGTGCTTGTGCCATATATCCTGACCTGTTTGATTCATGGATTGATTTCCTCAACTTCATGTGTACTGTTGGACTCTTTTCCCACTGACTCTTACCATGCTGAGCTTGGAATCCAAACCTGTGGAATGGCAGTGCTTTCTAATGACCTCATTGTGGGGTCTGAATAAACATCTGTAAAATTCTTGCTGTATGTGTGTGTGTGTGTGTATGTGAGAGAGAGAGAGAGAGAGAGAGAGAGGGAGGGAGGGAG